>WTSP01019576.1:0-36100 GCA_025331215.1 Actenoides lindsayi | reverse complement strand
AGAATAAAAAAGAGAAATTGGACAAATTTTGTTTTGAGGGAGGGCTCGGTGAGCTCTGGAGTAGCCACGAGCCTCGGGCAGAGGGAGGCAGCAGAGCCCCTGCCCTGGCCACGGTCACTGCCAGGAGCTGTGGGTGCCCGGACCCAGCTCCGCTCCCCGCGGTGCCCCTGCCGAGGCTCTGGAGAAGGGGTGCAGGTGGCCTGGCCCGCGGCCAGCGGGGCTGGGCTGTGACACCAGCACCTGCAGTGCCCCGGGCAGGTGATGCGGCCAGATCCACGCCCTGGCAGAGGGCCCTTCAGGGCAGCCTTGCTGCCAGCTTCCCTCCTCCTCCTCCTCTCCCATCATCCCTGATGATTTTCGCTAGCTCCTTCCCACACCCTACCACCACCTCAGTGCCACATTGGCCACAGGGCACTGCCCAGTCTTCTGGGCACTGGCGCCTGAACCCCGGCAGAGCATGAACCTAAGCCCTGCAAGGTGTGAGTCCAGGTTGGAGCTGCACAGGGGCTCCTCAGTATCTAATCTGTGGTGGGTTTCCAAAGACATGCATGTGATGCATCCAGAAAGAGCTCTTGTTCAGGATTGCTGGGATAAAAGCTGCCTAAAGGCTGAGCGTGGCTTCCTTACGGCAAAGGTGCGTTGCCCGGGAACACGTCAGGTGGCACCCGCTGGGCCCCCTCGCCGGGCATCCCTCCCTCCCAGGACCACACACAAACCAGTGCTGGCAGCACAGGGGCTGTGGAGGAGCATCGCAGTGCTGCAAACCCCCACATTTCCATCTCCAGCTCAATTTCACTGGCAAAGAGGCTTATTCCGGTTTCCAGGTAACTTTGGAACCCAAATCCAGCCCCCTGCCCAGTACTGCCAGTACCGCCGACCCTGTGTCCATCTCCCGCTGGTGTGGTGCTGGGTTTGCAGCTCCACCAGCACAACCCCGCTGCTCCTACCCTGGCAACCGGTAAGTGGCCAAGTGTTGGTTCTGCTGATGGGTCTGGGGACTCCTCGGGGCCTCTCTCCTCTACCCAGCTGCCGGTTTGTAGGAAAATAACATCTTTGAGCCTTTCAGCTCCCTGCCAAGTGCGGCTGAAACTGGACAGCATGGTCAGAAGACGTTAGGGGGAGAGGGTGGGAAGTGAGAGGCAGACAGACAGATGGACCAGCAGAAGGCACCGTTACATAAAATATGTTCCCTGGAGTGGCTGGGATAAAAGCAGGCGTGTTAAAGCTCCCACTCTGCCGCGGGTGTCCCCACGCAGCACTGGCTGCCTCTCCTGCGTACGCACGTGGCGTGACCCGCTCCCAAACCTCTGCCTGCAACAAAGCCTGCACCCGGGGCGATGCTGCTCCCAGCTGAGCCATCGGCACCGGAACAGGCACAGAGCTGGGCCCTGACACACGTTCAGCCTCGGTGAGAAAGGCAAAGGGCTCGTCCAGGCACACGGCACACATCTGGGGACACTGCTCGGAGCTACAGCCCATCCCTCCGGCCTCTCCCCGCCGCATGGAAACCACCTGAAAAAGCCAGAACGCCTGGAACTGCTGGAGTAAGGGTCCTACCCCTCTCCTCCTCCCAAGCAAAGGGCGAGACAGCAGCTCACCCAGGGCCACCCTGCAATGCAGAGCGCACAGCCTCCCCCTGATCTGCAGTGCAGGGCTCGGGCGGCCCTTCAGCGTTAATTCGACATCATTATATTAGCACCGCAGTGCTGGAAAAGCCCTGAGGAAGCTTCTCAGGCCTGATCCAAGCAACTGCACCAATCTGTCAAGCTCCTCCATGCACCTCCCCTGCCCTCCCCTCCCGGCAGAACAGCCCTGGGGACAGCAGCAGTGAGGGACGGCCGGACCCACAGCCTGTGTGGGGTGGTGGGGAGATGAAGCTCCGGGCACCGACGGCTGCCCAAAGCAACACCCGCAGCTTTTTGGCAGCACCTCTGCACGTGGCCAGGACATCCCAGCGTCACGGGCTGCTGGGCTGTGCCCGCAGGGGAAGGGCAGAGCCCGTGGCAGCCGCCCCACGGGCACGGGAGGGGTCCCTCGAACCCCGGGCACACAAGCCATCCCTCCTCACCTTTGTTTCCTTGATCTTGACAGCAATGACCTGCTTGCGCTGGCGGATGATCTCCATCAGCTCGTCGCACTCCTCCATCAGCTTGGCCTCGTGCATGGCCGTGTTCACCTGGCCAGGGACAGCGAAGGCAGGGGTCATCAGGAGGGACACGCTCGGCCCCCAGCCCGGCAGCTCCATGGCTCTCCCAGGAGATGCAACAAGGATCCTCCACGCTGGGCCCCAGCTCTGCCAGGGCTGAGCCGAGCGGGAGCTGACAGCCCTGCCACGCGGACAGATGTGGGCTGGCTCGCCTGCACCCAGGGCCTCTCCGGCTGGAGGATGGAGAAATGTCATCTGCAAGCAGAGCCCCGGCCAACCTCACCTGGAACGGTTCCAGGGATGGGACCACCAGTGACCACCTCTCTGGGCAACCTGGGCCAGGCTCTCACCACCCTCAGCATCAACAATTTCTTCCTTAGATCTGGTCTAAATCTCCCCCTTTTAGTTTTGGGGTGCTCTACCCAGCCATGGCTGCACTGCTCGGGCTGCCCCCAGCAGTCCTGCCCTTGGCCGTGGGGCAGCTGGAGGTTGTCCTGCCCAAGCCATCCTGCTCTGAGCTGAGCAGCACAAGGGACTCTGGCAGAAGCTGCGACCTTTGCCGGCCTCTCTCCCGAGCAGGTCTCAGAGCTGTCCCAGGCACTGCAGAGAGAGGCTGAAAGATGAACAAGAGCCCCCCGCGTGAAAAGCCGGGGCAGCCGAGGCTTCAAAGCATCTGCAAAAGCGAGACGGGAAGCAGCATGGGCAGGGGAGGGCGAGCAGGAGCTGTGGGGCCGCATGCCAGGGAGAGCCACGTGGGCTCCGAACAAAGGGGCTGGACCAGCCCCGGGCAGCCACCACCGCAGACGAGTCGGGCTGGCATGGACACCCCAGCTCCGCTCGCTGTGCCACTCTGCACCATGGAAAACCTGCCTGCTCTGAGTGCTGCAGGATGCTCTTGGCAGAGCTCCAGGCTCCAGCACCTAGTGGGAGCCCACAGATTTGGGCAACATGGGCAGCCATGCCAGTGCTGGTTGGCAGGGCCGGGTGGATGGCACAGACTCCCCGTTACCCTTGTTCTCAGGCACAGCACCCAGCTTACAGTGCCTGGTGGCACGGAGCAGCCCACAGGAGCAAAGCCTTTCACAAACAGCCATCTACCCCAAAAAGAACCAGATGCTGCTGGCAGTACCTGCTGCTCTAAAAGGCCCTGCTTCTCCACAGTGCAAAGCTTTGGCAGGATGCGTGCCCAGGACATAATAAAGCTTTAAGCTTTCTCTCCAGCTCAAGGCAGATTTCTTACTGCACTTGCAGCTCTCTTCCTAAACTGGGGCACCATCCCCTGATGGATTTTGCTCTGGGCTCATGCTGAGGGCAGCCTGGTGATGCTCAAACCCATGATCTCCTCCCTGCACCATCCCCTCCTATCCACAGTTCCCACTGCGGGATGCGCAGTCTCGGCTGGACTGGCCCCTGCAGAGGAGCAGCACAAGCATCAGGCAGCTCCTGCACGACCATGGTCACCCCCAGACTGCTGCTGGTACTTCTCCCTCCCTACCCTCATTACCAGTATTTATGGTTCAGCAGCAAGGAAAAACAACCCACCACACGGCACCACCAGTCCCTCCTCCCACCCTGCCCTCCAGAACCGCTGCACTGAGAGAAGAGCCAGGAGACCAGAAAACCTCATGCAGACCTGGGCACCTGGGTCAGTCCCAGTGAAGGACTGAAGGTGACACAATCAGACTGGCCAGAGCTCCCCAGAAGTCACCTTCAGGTCTGATCAGCTCTTGCAAACCACCCTGGACATGATCTGGCTCCTTCTAGACCAGGTCTTGTCTAGTTGTAGCCTCTGCCACGTGGACGGTTAGCCAAGGTGATAATTTTGGTGCTTAGCATCCACCAAAACACAACCCTGGGGGGATCACACATTCTGTCCCTCCACTGCTGCCCGGCAGGGCAGTGTCAGGAGGCTGCACAGCTCTCACCGTGCCTTTGGGGAAGGCAGCAAGGAGATGCACTAGCTCCTTGGTCACGAAGGGATGGAAGCTGCAAACAGGGGAGACCAGCACATGTGGCTCTTCTAGTTGGTTTGGACTCCTGGTGTACAGAGAGGGAAAGGGGGGATACACTCAGTAGAAGAGGAACCAAGCCCTTTCACTTAAATTAAACAGAGGACATAATTAAATAGAGGGTGTAATTAGGTTTTCTCCATCTTGCACCCTCAAAGCCACGTGAAGCGGTGGAGAAGTCCGAAGGCAACCCAGAGTTAAACACACTTGATACAAGATCTTTTTTTAAACCTGGCCAGCAGATTATGCAATGCTGAAGTGGGAGACAGCTGATGGTCTGCAAAGAGAACTCCACCGAGAAAAACCCGCAGGGAACATTCCAGACCTGCTGTGAGGCAGCGGAGGGGGCTCAGCCGGGGGTTTGGTGCCGGCAGCAGCGGAGCATTGGGGCAGAGGGTGCCAGCAGCACCCTCGCCCCATGGGGCAGGAGTGAAGCCAGAGGTGCCCATGGCTCCAACGTCCCAGGAGCACAGACTGGGGCTGTCTGGCAGTGTTTGCAGCCCCAGTGCGTGATGCTGCTGGCAGGATGGAGCCCCGGGTGCCAGGGCAGTGAAAACAGCCACGGGAAGAGAAGGGGGGGCTGTCAGCGAGTGCCAGGCTCCCCATCCAGTCTGAAAACCTTCCCAGGGCAAGAAACCTACAGCTCAGCCAGCTCTGGGAGACCGAAGGCAGATGAAGCCTCAGAGGTCACTGCAGTCCCTTTCCACCTGCCTTCTGTCCCAAAAGGCACGTTTCCAGGCCAGGGTCCACCCCAAAGTGCCGTCAGGACATGGAGGGGCAACCCCAGACCAACACAGCCCTGCTGGCAAAAGCCCTGGCTCAGGCACAGCTCGGCACCGGCCAAGCCATGTGTCGTTAGGGTGTTAGTTCCCTGGTCTGTGCTGCGCTGGGGCTGAAGAGCTGGCGGGTGCTATGGTTCTAGGAAAGCTGGGCATGGGGGAGAGCTTTTAGACACTTTTTTAGACAGCTTTTAGGGGGTGGGGGAAATACTTCACCCTTCTCCATGTGTGTGGGGAAATGTGCCAGGGACATCACAGACCTACAATAAACAGCAAAAATAAAACCCAGACCTGGGAAGGGCTCGTGCTGCAGTTTGAGGAGTGAGGAACATCATCGCAGCCTCCGGCGTGATTCAATCCCAGACAAACCTCCCTCCTCCTCCTCCACGCCCAGGCAGCTCTGGGATGGAACAGCAGACAACCCCATCCCACCCCCAGAGCACCCAAACCCATCAGCAGGTTTCTGACTATGTAGCAAGGCAGCCATCGCCCAGGGGACAGGCACCAGTTTGCCAAGGCCACGATGGCACAGAGGGCCACCATCCCACTGAGCAAGAGCAACATCTCCTGCTTCCCTCCCTGACGGGGACATCAGGGTGGGGACCAACCCCAGTACCCACCCTGGTATTTTACAGACTCGGGCTTCTTCACAGGGTCACAACCTGCTCTCTTTGGCCCACATCTGGATCAGTGCCATAGGACGTGCTCCCTTCGCCCTCTCCCAGCAGCAGCCTCCCACACAGGAGGGAGTCACTTGGGACGCTTTGAACCGCTGTCTCCGGGGTGTCTCCTCAGGGTGCTGGTGGCAGTTTCCTGGATGTAGTGTGGGACTTGCACCTAGTGTGACCTGATGGGCAGAAGGTGTTGTGACCTCACCTGTCCACTTGTATCCAACATCCACAAATGGCTCAGAAGCGAAATCTCCCACATCCAGACCCACGGGGAAGTGGGGAGGGGCAGAAAGATTTTCTACTTCACACTTTAATGTGCTCTCTGAAAGATGCCTCCCAAGGGCAGGATCACATATTTAGCAAGGCAAAGAAAAGTATTTCAACCGGTATTTTAAGCAGGATGACTGACAAAGCTGAAAACTCCCAAACTATGCAGGAAACGACAGCCTAGAGGTCTGAAACTTCCAGAACCAGAAGGAAATAACAAAGAGCTTTCAATTCATCACAGGTCAGTTCATTAAGATGCTGGAGCTGTATTCAGAGGAGGTGCAGGAGAAGGAGGTCTGCAAAGACATCCCATAGTCCTGGCACACCCAGATGGGTTCTTGGAGTCAAAGTGTGACCTGGTGACTGTCACCAGCGCTCTGATGACAAGGGTATTCTGGCTCCTCCTTTGCCTGGCAGACATCCGTTTGCTGTCCTTTTACTGCAGTCACTCCAAACCCACTGATCCCTGGAGAGACACCTCCCACAAAAGCCAAAATTCCCTCCCCGTGACGCACTGGCAGAGAGGAGCAGGACAACGCGGGATCACCACACTCGGAGGGCCAGCAGTGCTGCAGAACCCAGGGGTGATTCTTCTGCTCCTTATTTTGGCGTGGAAGCTCAGAGTACATCCCAGCTCCTCCCGTCATCACGTGCTGAGCTGCATCCGATAGTGGCTTGCATGGCACCGCGGGCAGCCTCAGAAAAGGGCTTCCCACTCTTTCCTCCTCTCTAGATCATCAAGGCAGCAACATGGGCCTTATACAGCGAGCAAAGAACAAGACACCGATGGTGCCCGAGGAGAAGCAGGTGTGAGGCAGCACCTTCCTGGCCGAGAGCCCCAGTGGCTCTCCGAGGTGCGGACAGTGAAGCATGAGCTGCAGGTGCCTGCGCAAACACGACCCCGTGCGCTTCGCCGTGGGCAAGCGACCCCCGCCGGCACACACAGCATCCCCACGTCCCCGCCAGCTGCCTGGCCCATGGGGCAACTTGGGAAGCCGTATGGCTCGCACCCCCCCAGCCAGCGCTGGGGTGACCCAGGGTGAAGCAAATACCCATCGTGTTTGCTCAGGGACCAGCAATCTTGCCCTGAATCCCCATCAGCGATTCTGGCAGCAGCCAGGTGGCTTTATTCTCCAGAAAGGTGCTGGTTCAAGGAACTGCAGCTTAATTTAGCAACCAAAAACATCAATAGCCCATTAAGAAGAAACTAATTGCGACAACCTCTCTCTATGTATCTCTTCAGTAAACAAATCTGCAAATTAATTTGCTATTAATTGGAATGTGCACTTTGAAACCATGGTAAGGGATTAACCGCCTCGCTCCTCTCGAGTGCTCTCCACAGTGCACATCACTCACCAAGCCCTGGCCGGGGAGCCAGGGCCGCAAGGCAGCGCTGGGTGCTGGCACAGGCTGCCCGGCACGGCTCCACAAACCCCTGCCCAGGCGAACAGAAGGTGCCTGATTGCACCCCGGGAACATGGAGGGCTCTGCAGCCCCGAGCAGCTGGGTCAGCCACATCCCTTTCCTCAGCAGAATTCGAGGTGGTCTCTCTCATCCCCCGCTGCTGCCGGCAGTCCCCTCTGCACAGCCTTCCCAGGACTCGGGCGGGCGAAGTGGCAACCGATGCAGGAGGATGCGGGGAGGCAGAGAGCACATGTTTGGAGCAGGAAGGAAAGTGGGACGAGGGCCTGCGGCTGCAAGCTGGCAGCGAGGCTGGGACCGGCCATGCCCGGCGAGGGGAAGCTGCTGTTGAACAGGGATGGGGACAAGGTGTGTCCCCGCCTGCACCGAGGGGCTGGGGACAAGCCACTCTGCCCACACTGCCCCAGGGTGAGGCTGGCCCTGGACCAAGAACAAATTAGAGAGATGGGGAAAACAGCCTTAATGAGCAGGGTGAGGCTCATTAACACTGCACCAGCACCCTGGAGCTGCGAGAAGGGCCCCTGCGACAGCAACTCCCTTCTGTGCTTTCCCGGAGCACTCATCACTTTGATACCCAAGTGATTTGCAGACATTAACTCACTTACTTCACCAGCACCCCCAGACAAGAAAGAGGTGTAACCAGCCCAAAGTTTCAGAGAGAATTTGAAGCGCAGAGGCATCATGGTTAGAAGGATTTGCTGCTCCTGGGAGTGCAGCTGGAGCTGCCCCAGCCTTTGAAAGGTGCAGGCTACAGCTCGCTGAGCACCCAGAACAACTCTGGCCAATGCCTTCGAGGCACGGACGGGTTTTGCAGTACCCAGCCCCTCGGGTCCCACCTGCCAGCTGGAGGAAACAGGAGCTGCTGGCAAAACCACACCCGCGGGCAGGAGGCAGCTACCGAGGGACAACTCTGCTTTCCCCCTCGGAGAGCAGAGCTGCATTCGCTCGCTCAGCATCGCCGGGGATGCAACCAAAAGCTCCCCCGTCCCCATGCACAGAGCAGCCAGGGGGTCCTCCCTTCCTGACCCAGCCCAGCAGCCAGTGTTTCTTCCCAGTGTCTCCCAGCCATGCCATCCTTGCCTCCACATCCTACAGATCCCCAGGAACTATCCCTGAAACCTCCATCATTTGGGATTAAACTCTACAAAATAGTTCCGCCTCCCGACAGCCCCTCGGTGTCAGCGATGCTGTCCCACCACGTGATCGTCTCTGTTCCCAGGGCAGCCCCTGGGGAAAAGACACCAGAGCAATCCCACGGATCCCATCACTCCATCTGGGAGCTTCCTGGTGCACTTTCCCCATCACCCCCGAGGTCCCCTGATCGCTCTCACCAACCTCCACTTGCTGGCAGATCTGTATCAGCTTGGCCATCTGGTTTTCCAGTTCACTGTTGCGTTTCACCAGGTTGGTGAGATTTGTCTCCAGGGTTTGCTGTGAGTCCAGAAATGGGAGAGAAGCAAGAGACAAAACAAGACGATCAGTGAAGCCAGAGAACAGTCCCAGGTTCCCCATTACCAACCGAGACCATTCTCCACCCAACACACTGCCTGACGGAGCAACAACTTGAATGACTTTGGGCAAAGGCTCCAGGGTTTCTTGGCAGCTCCTGCCCATGCTGGTGGGTTGTGCGAGCGCTCGGCCCAGGACAGAGCAGCCAGTGAGCCTGGCACTGCAGTGGCTCCGAGGAGGTCACCAGCCTGAGGGGACAGCGTGGGCCTCTGCCCTTTGCTGCTCCTTCGGCAAAGCCGGGCTGGGTCGTGGCCGTGCAGCAAAGCTGAGCTTCTCCTGCGCTTCCCGGAAAACTTTATGGGCAGCTGGAAAAACATCAGGAGTTTCTACGTTTCTCAAAAACATTCTCAAACCACTCACTGCTGCTGAACCCCCTGACAAGGTGGCAGAGACTAAACGAGCGGCTCCCCACATTTCAACCCAGAAAGGAGCCAGCTCACCATTGGTGTTGTCTCACACATGGTAAGGAGCCTGTTGAACCATCCGAAAGGGACTCTCGGCAAACAGTCTCTGCCAGAGAGACGCAGGCACGGGCCAGGACAGCAACGTGGCAGCTCCAGACAGAGCTGTGGGGGCAAAGCCCTCCCCAGCTCCTGCCGGGCTGCTCGCTGCTGCTGAAACCCGGCCAAGTTCTGCCCTTCCCTCCCATCACGTCCCAGGCTGGCACGGGCACAGAGCTGTGCTGCTCGGCCGGCCAGCGGGACGCCGCCCGCTCTGAAGGAATCACTGCTGCTTCCACCCCTGCTCTCCCCTCCTCATCCTCTCTGTGTACCAGAGATAAACAGGCCCCAGGAGAGGTTGTGGTCCCCGCCACAAGCTGCCTGCGCTTCCCTTCCCAGCTCCACGGCTCTCGCCAGCGTGGCAATCCCTGGGGAGCACCATCTCTTTTGGCACCCCGGGGATGCCGCGTTCGCAGCGCAGAACGGGATCCAGCCGAGCACGGAGAAAGAGCCCCTCTGAAAAGATTCCGGTACCTGTGGACACCCACTGGACTTGTAGGGTTTTTTCGATATCAATAATTTAGGTGACACCGCATTTCCATTAAAATACGCGGTTCCGCCATGAGGAAATGTTTTATAACAAAGCGCTCACTACCTGTTGCAATGCTTGTTGGGAAAATGATATCCTATTAATATTTTAAACTCCAGGGCTGGAAGAGGATCCCCGTGGTGTTTTATTCCTCCTTGGCTAGAAACTGTGGTCCAAGGCTTTCATCAAGGCTCCAGCAGACCCATAAACACGGCCCTTCTCTGCATGCACAGATAATTTCGGGGCTAGTTAGCCAAGAGAACTTGAATCATAGTCATGAAGCACCAGCAAAGCATTCATTCCTGAAAAACCACCGGCTCCTAAAATACTCTGAGCTCGTTTGCAATCCTGCAAATTGCGAGCCAACGGCGGGTGAAGCAGAACACGGAAACGGGCTTGAAAAATGAAATAAAACCCAGGGTGCCTTCATTAAACGGCAAGCGCTTTGCACAACAACGCCGTATCGACAGTGAAAGAGCCAGCTGCTAACAGCTCCTGCCACCTTCTTTCCTTACAGCTCAATATTATTAAACATAATTTGACTAAAGCATTGAACGTTTAACTTGCTAATTATCTTCCTCCTCACCAACTCGGCTGCGCTGAAGTTGCAGCTTTGAAATTGCAGCCGATCTGCTTTAATGTTGCAGGGCTGTTGATGGAGGGCAGGACGGGGAGAGGAGCTCGGGACCCTCCCTTTGAAGCAGACACGTCCAGAACGCATCTGCAGCACCCCAAGTTTCGCAGGGGACAGCGGCGTCGCTCCTCCCCCCGCCATACCCGCGCACGGAACCGGTCCCCTCGTTCGTCCCCGAAGCGGTGGGCAGAGGTGTACTCTGTGCGTGTTGCGACGGCCCATGGGCAGCCACCCTCCCCGGCCGCCGCAGACCCCGGTGCGTCACATGAAAACACAGATGGAGCCATTTCCTTCAGCTTTGATTTGCTGAAACAAATAAAAGATGCCAGAAGCTTCGGTTACACCAGCTGGTGATGTTGTAGGTATACAGAAGTTACAGCAAATGTAGGGGTTGGGTTTTAATTGCATTGTAACGTGCTCGTAATTTCCCCAAACATTCACCTTCTGGCCTGAAATACAGGAGAGTTGATGTCTCTACAACGGGGAGGTGAGGAGAAGAGAGGAGGAAACTGCCTCCCACCCCCCTCCATCTCCACCCCAAGGACGCAGGGCGAGGGCAGCCCACAGGGATCTCTGCAGTGCTGAGGATGCCTGGCCGAGCCCTTGGTGGCTGCGGATGGGCTCTCAGGTCTCCCGGCACCATGTCCCCAGCATCCCCAGCCTGGCTCCCCAACAGGGAGCTCTTCTCCAGAGCCTCCTCCCAGACTGGCACAAAGGTGAGCCTGGGAAGAGCCAGTCAGGGTTTAAACCTGATAAATCATCCGGGTTTACACCCAAGGAACAGATTCAGAGCCGCTCTGGCTGGGCCAGGGACGCTGCCAGTTGTCTGTGCAGCACACACTGAACTGCACCCTCGCCCGTTGATCCAGTGCCTCCCCTCGGTCCCTGTCCCCTCTGTGGGGGTGGCTGGTGGGTGGGACCCTGCCAGAGCAGAGCAGGTCAGCACAGTCAGAAACACCACCAGAACCTCGCCGTAACCAACCGCGTGGTTTTCTAGGTCAGCTCTGCCAGTTTGGGCGATACCAGGCGCTGAAAGCTGGCGGTTTATCTCAGATTTTGCTCAGTATGTTTTGCTCCAAAGCAACTTAAAATGCATTAGTGTCAGGAGGCGGGAGCTGCGCGGGAGCCGCTCGGCAGCTCCTTCACATCTTCCTGTCACTTGTCCTATTGTCTGGGGAAACACGCTCAGCGGAGGCAGGCAGCTGACTTGCTTGTCATATTCTTCCCTTGATTTTTTGTTGTGTTTTGTTTTTTTTCCCTGAGAATTGATTAAAAACATCATCTGAGAGAGGTGTGTCGCTACCGGGGCCCGACCAGGTTGCCAAAGCTTCCCAGCACAGCTGGAGCGGTGGGCAGGGAGTCAGCGCCCGGCTCTCGCGGGCAGCTCCATCATGCTGTGCCTGATTTCCATTTCCAGCGGTGTCTAACACACGCTCTCTGCTTCGCCCACTGGCTTGGCACATCTAGAGCTCCTGGCCACAGTCCATCACTGAAGGAGGGACAGGAAATTGCCCTCAGAGGCTCCGCACTGAAGAGAGGGTCCAGCAGGCAATCACATGTCCTGATGTCTCCGAAATGTCCCAGCTTGCTGTGAGCTCAATACAACCAGCTGGGGCGTGCAAGCAAAGGGGGGGACCCTCCGCCTGCTCATGCGGCCCTGCCCTGGGGACTGCCCAGGACAGAGTCTGGCAGGGACCTCACTGGGATGCTCCTGCCCCTGTCTCAAGCCTGATTTCCTCAGGAAAGGCTGCGAGGAGCTTCTTGTGCCAGGTCCCCTCTGAGAGAGACACAGGCTTCCTGCAAGGGGAGGCAGCCAGCCTTCTCCACCCCACCCCGCAGGGTGACAGGAACGGGCTTCGACCCTGCAGATAATCACTGTGGTTTTCCCTGCCCTGGACACTGGGTGCTGCAGGTGGTTTTCTCAGCAGCTCCCCCAGGACCTGGCTACACATCAAGCCTTTGTTGAGTCTGAACTCCTGAACTCCCTTACCCGTCGGTAGGAAGGGCAGCGCTCCATGCCCAACGCATGCACGTGATCACGTGTGTGACACCATCACCTACCCCAGGGGCATGACCAAAACCAAAGCACATCCTCAGCTATGGCGGAGATTTCAACTTCTACCAACACACACAGAGCTTTGTCTTCTTGAGGTACATCTGGTTTCTCAACTAAAGAAACTAGAGAGAAAAAGATGCCCGTGGGTGAAACTCACTGCCAGTCGACGCGAGCAACCCACGGCCACGCTCATCCCCTCCCAGAAACTCACTGTTGGCCTCCTTTCCCCAGGAACACAACATGTTTCTGCTTCTACAGAAAGGCAACCTGAGGAATGGGACGGGGAGAATGTGCTAAGCCCCCTATAAATCAAAACTGTCCACATAGTTCCAAGGGGGGAAAAAAACAAAAATCACATGAAATAAAGTTACCCTGTCTCCAAAGCAGCTGACTAGTTGCAGACTCACTCTGAAGCATCTTCCTGGCAAGCCTGTCTGCCCGGCTGCACAGCGAGCAGCTGGAGCACCTACATTTCCTGCGTTTGCTCTTTCTGTCCCTGCGCTACTTAACAGCAACAGGGGCTTTGCTTCTGAAGATATCCCTTCGGGTGAGGGTCCTGTAGGAGCCCCAACACCTGCAAAGTCCTTGGCACGAGTCGTCCTCCTCTCCGCAGAGAAGAGGAGCGGTTTGCTGGTGATGGATAAGCTCTTGCTGCTGGAGCTCGTCCACACCAGCGTGTCTCCCAAGGAACACGCTGTTCCCTGGCGAGCAATGTTGATCTGTTTTTTCTGGGTAAAATGTGAAAAAGGATGAGGACAAGCCAGCTGACCCCCCTCCCTGCTACGGGGTGGCTGGGCCTTCTCCGAAGTCCTCACAAGGTGTGATGGCTCCAGCAGAAATCCAGGCTACCAAGGTGCACGGGGGGCAGGAACACCTGGCAGCTCCTCTCCAAGACCCCAAGGCCTCCCGCTGTCAGAGGGCACAGGCAGGGGCACGTGGCTGCCCAGCAGGTACGGGAGCACTGCAGTGTCTCTGCCTGTTCACCAGCCACCCAAGGTCAGCCCCATGGGTGGGATAACTGCTGCTGGCCAGCCAGAGTGGCAGCAGGAGATTGACTGCCTGAGGAGCACACGTTCATGGTAACCTCCTTCCACAGCCAGCCCCCTGCTACCTGCTGCCTTGACGGGTAAGATGGGCAGAGGATGCACAGTGATGTTCATCTTCTCAAAGGTCTGTGCTGGTTGCCCAGTTCCCCCTACACTCACCAGAAGTGATGCTCAGAAGAAGTGGTTCACTCCTGAGGTTTACAGCTAGAACAGAGGGCAGTGGAGCCACCACTTGCTCCTCTCTCTGAATGTCAATATGGTCCTGATGGGACAATCACCCGAAGGGATGCTGCCACGGTGCAGGGCTGACCTCGACTGAGATGGGGCTCCTTTCTGGCCACCCCAACTCAGCAGTGTGACAGATCTCCAAAACATCAACAAGTTACAAATAAATCAAGAACTCAGAAGAACAAGAATTACTGATGATACCAAAAAGCTTTGATTTCCAAGTCAACCATGAAGAGAGAAGTGCCTGGGGACCAGGCTGGACATGAAGCCTGGGGCAGCACCATGCCAGCCTGCAGCACACGTAGCTGTGCTCCGAAGAGCATCCCTGCAGTGCTACCAACACTGGCTGGAAAACCCACCCATGCAGCCAGAGAAACACCGAGACCTTCAGCCCTGGTGCAGCCAGGTTGGTCCCAGAGTCCACAACCACCTCCTGGACCCATATTTGGGCAGACCCTGACCACAGAGATGAGCCTGGAGAACAAGGTTCCCCCCAAGGGCTTCATCCCTGTGCCCACCAAGGAACAGGGCACATCAAAGTTGGACCATAACCAGGTGCTGGCTTCTCCCCTCACCTTCCAGCTGCAGCCAGGAGCTAACGAGGCCCTACAGAGCTCGATTAACAAGCAGAAATGCATACAGCTTATTGAGGTCCTGCAGTGTTTACATCCTTTAATATTTTCAAAGCAATTCTTCTACCACTGGATAGTATCATGGTTTTCTGTAGTGCTGAAAACCGTTTAATATTTTATTAAATTCACCCTGACTGCAACAAGCCTGTTTTTATTTCTGAAGCCATCTAACCATTCTCTGCTTGTTTGAGATGTCCTGTTTAAATGCTCCGAGACCTCACTCCCCGACCCAGGCTGCGTGCTTTTCAGCTTAAAAGAACATGAATTTCAGACATCTTATTAACTTTGGGACACAAAAATGCCCCAACTACAGTGAGTCCTTAGAGAGGTGGTTTTGTGATGCCCTGTGGTAGGTACCACCAGCAGGTGCACGTCCCAAGGGGTGAAGGGCTGCTCCTCATCTCGGGGCCAGCAGCGGCCCCAGCAGCCCCTCCCTGGCCATGGGCCACCCCTGACAGCCCCAGAAAGCCCCACGGCTCATCTCAGGAGGAACTGGCAGCAGATCTGCTGTCCCCACAAGAACCGAGCATCGCTGGCATCCCTGCTTTGCCGAGAAATCCCATCTGTCAGAAAACTAAACCATTAATAACTGTTCTGCTCTGTCCTGCCAGTTACAGAACCACAGAAACTGAGGAGAGAGGACAAAAAGAGAAAGATGACACTGCAAATGTCCACGTGTTCCTTCAGCCCTAGTTCTTCACCCTTCAGACCTTTTGACCTCTGTCTCTGCCATGCTGCAGAAGTGACTCTGGACCTAAGCACTGGCACCCACTGGAGCGACTGCCAGGACACGGCATGGACGTGGCTGTGGGGCTGGTTCCCACTGGACGCCTCAGCTCCCCCTGCACACAGAATCAGAGTGGTTTGGGGGTTGGAAGGGACCTTAAAGATCATCCAGTTCCAACCCCCTTGCCATGGGCAGGGACACTTTCCACTAGAGCAGGTTGCTCAGAGCCCCGTCCAACTTGGCCTCGTCTTCAGAGGAGCGTCCGACAGCTCCAGCCATGCGCCTGTCCACAGCTCAGGGAGGTGTCACCAGATCTGGGGGAACACCAGGGACTTTGAAACCTTTCGAAGCTTCCTGCAGCTCTTTGTTTTCACTGGGGTTAGCCAAGTCTATCACCCTTCCAGGTCACGAGCAGCCTTGGCAATGATACCAAAAGCCTCCCTGTGACGGTGTGCAGGGACAGCTGGAGACCAGAGCCTCAGAGAAGGTTTGGACAAACCAAATGTTTGCCATGGACCAAAATGAAAATTTCATTTTGATTTTTACCCATTTGAATAAGGAAGAAAGGTGAGAATGAACTACCTGAACTTGGGCAGTTACAACACAACCTCTACAGCTGTAAAAAGAGTTTGGGCTTCCCAAATTTTTATGGTGAGAAGCAGAGACCATCAACAAAACACCAACGTCCCGATGCGAGACATCAAAAAGGAGCTCAGGGATCTGTGCTTCAGAGCACCTCTCTGCACCAACACAAAAGGGCGTCTGATGGATTGGTCCCCAGCATCCCCAGCACTCGCAGCTCCCAGCTGGGAAGCGCAAACCCACCCAAAACTATTCAAAATTAGGAAAATTTAAGGTAATTTCAAAGTTCTTCCTCCTTCTAAAAAAGTCACAGCTAGGGAAATACCCTGGCAGAAGGCTGCGTTAGGAAAAAGGTGGGGACTCACACACCCCGGCAAGCCTCTGTCCCCTCTCCTGCCTGCTCACATGGGTGATGACAGATCTGTCTCCTCGCTGGAAAACTGCCTTCATTTAGCCAGAAAAGCAACAGCCTGATGAGTTTTCTTGATCGCTCTGGAGGTTCAAGGAACAAGCTCCTTCCGCCTCCCAGAGATGCTGCCACAGGTCCCTGAATCGGAGATGGGGGATTTGTGTGCCGACAGCAGAGCAGATTCCTCCCCGAGATACTCAGTGTTTTAAGAAGTGACCACATCCCACTCGTCAGGGCCTGCAGGACCTCCTACAGCCTGTGAGACCTGTGCCCAGAGAGCTACACCAGCAGCATCTCATGAGCCAGACTGGGGAGGAACCCACCCGGCACCCAGGTCAAGTTCCACACACAACCCCTGGAAGGCAGAGACTTCAGATGGCTTGCTATGGATCACGGCTTCTAATGTGGGTTAACAACCTCGGACACACTGAACACCTAGAGGACCCCTTCTGAGAGTAACGAGAGGACAAAGCTCACAGCAATGCAGCTCGACAACAGATCAGACCATGAGAAATCACAGCCTGCAAAGTCACCCTGGTTTACAGCCGAGGAAGGACTGTCAGACATGAAACAGGAGCGGGACTGTAGCTGGCAGTACCCTGCTACCATTGGCTTTGAAGCCAAAAGTGAACAAAACTCCTTTCAAAGTGTAAAAGACAGACAACGCAGCTTCGTTCCCATAAATATGTATATCCTCGTGGAAGAATCTGCTGGTGGAACAGAAGATGCACCCTTTGAAGGATTTATATGAATACATGGTAGGCAAAGACAAAGAACAACATAAAAGTTGCCCTCAGAAGCTACCCTGAAAAGGAAGAGGCTGTGGGTGGAGTCCAACTCCAGCGAATACGGGTCCTCACGGGCTCGCTGATGGCAGAGCGATAACCTTAACTGTTCTTGCTGCAGATAATGGCACGGCCATGAAGAGCCCTGCAGAACATTCCTATGGGGAGGTGAGAATCTCATGCAGAGATGGATTTCCAGGAAGAAAAGCCTGAAATTTACTGATCTGAGGCACACAGGGAGCATCAGAATAGCAGGAGATTAAGTGTCCCTGATAACGTTTGGGATCAATTATTAAAGGCAGAAGAGGACAAACATAGCTAAGAGAGCATCAACAAACATTACTGTCATTAAGTTTCCTAAGGAAAAAAATAAATATCATAAATATCCTTTAACACAAAACACTAAGATGACTGTGGACGATAAGGAAGAACAACACATGGAGAAGATCTAAGGAGGAACTGTAGGAAGTCTACAAAAGAACCAGCACGGTGAAGTGGGATCCCAGTGGCTCCAGTGGGCAGGGCAACACAAAGGGCCTGGGCTGTCCCTCATCATCCCTCAGGAGCCCGTTCCCACCACCTGTACCAGCCCACATGGAAAGCACAGCCGTAAGGTGCAACCCCCACGGGAGACATGGAGGCTTTAACAGAAGCAGACATAAGAGCTCCTAATGTGAATTATAAGCAGTAGGAAAAATGTGCCCCTGACAAACAAAAACAAACAAAAAGAGAAAAGAAAGAAGCGGCAAGCGTTGTTAGAGCAGCAATATTGTGATAAACTAAGAACTTTTTAAAAAAACACCTTAAGCTCCAAACCGGACAGCGACTCAGCCACTCTGGAGCTGCCCACCCCTGTGAGGTGCCCTCTCCTCCCCATCCTCACACCCCGGGCTCAGCTCCCAGGGTATTTTGGGGCCAAAGAACCATTCCAACTCCATCAAAAGGGTCAAATGCTTGGCTGGTCGTTTATCTCCTGAGCTGCTCAGATGGAAGGCACCCTCCACTCCTCACCTTCTGAAGCTCTCGGTGCAACTCACAACCAACGAGTCGTCCTCGGCCAGATCCTCGCTGGCATCTCCTCTCCCGCATCGGAGCAGGCAGGGACGCAGGCAGAAGCGTTATCAACGTACCCACTTCCCTTCCACGACCGAGCGACGAACTGCCCCGCGCCTGGGACTCTTCCTACAGAAACAAAGTGTTGTGGGTCCAGACCTAGGAGCGCAGCGGACGGTGCCGGCTGCCGGCAGCATCCTGCGCCTGGTCCAACGGCTGCTGCGCGGCATGTCCTCCAGAGCTGCGGGACCGGCCCGTGGGACGCCCGCAGCGCAGGGCTCGGGGCACAGCCTGAGCTCTGGGAGCTCTGACGGCCCTTCCAGGGTAAAGATACCACACCTGAAGAAACACCCGACCCGGGGCTGCAGAAAGGACGTTTGGCACTCGGCACGTAATTCACGCAGAGCTGCATTTGCACTTAATAAAGAATCGAGTTCTGTGGCAGACGCGAAGGGATGAAATTCAATAAGCACTCAAAGGAAAGTTTAGGAAAGTGCTCGAGAGAAATTAATGGAACATTCAAGCATTGCCGAGGAACATCTGGTTTCCATTCAACAATAAAAAAGATGCTTTGTGATTTGCACCCGATAGATAACGGTTTACATCAAAGATTCACTAATTACTTCATTCAATTTCTATCACACTTCCCAATTCAAATTAGCAAAATTCAAGCAAAAAGTAATGGAAAATCACACGGAGGGTACCTGTGATACCCGCTTCTCCTCGCTGCCTGGTCTGCACATCAATATTTAGATTCAGCTGTTCCAAAACTGAATATGAAACGCATAAAATGAATTAGAAGCAGAATTCACGCCTAAGCACCGGGGAGAGATGCTTTGAATTACAAATACAAAATTAGCTTGAAAGTGATGCTAAAGCTCCCGCATCACGAATTATTGCAGAAAACGTACTGAATTCTGCAGAGATCAGACAGATACGGCACCAGAGGTCGACTGCAAATGATGGGGAGAAATCAATTCGAGGGGAGCTTGACTCGTGTTACGGCCATGATACAGAGTTTAGCTTCACTAAGCCAAAACACTGCAGAACATGATTTTAATCTGAAATATTAACCGGCAATAAAACGCATCAATTATATCCGCAAACGGCTCATCCTGGGGGTTGCCCATTAGTCCCACCTTGTGCATGTGCTTGGTCTCTCATCCTTCTTGCACCAGTGGCCTTTACTGTCTCCATCACCACTTTGCTTCCACCCACCACGGCACAGGGGGTTCAGCACTTTTCCCCGCAGTTTATTTCTGCCAGTTCCTCTGGCTGGGAGCTGAATCTCAGCAGAGCCACATCGAATGTTGGGTGGGTCTGTGCTCAAGGGGAGTGGACGTTGCGACAGAGTGGGACAAGGGTTTGGGAGGAGGACGGTGCTATGAAGGATGACGAGCACCTGGTGCCCATGACCAAGGATGGGGAGGGCCAGCTGGGAGTCTGGATTGAACTTGCTCCCAGTCCCTGGAAACCCCCAGCAAAGCCCCATGGCAGGCACTGCAGCTAGAGAAGGGCTGTCACACAGCTACAGCGGGGCAGGGGCTGTGACACCACCCCACCCTGGGCACATCCCACCGATGGGGAGCGGGGCTCAGTGCCCCCGAGCTCTGCAGTCAGAGCACCAGCACAACCAGCCCACGGGACCCGCTCACACAGGGCAGAGCCCATCCCAGCACAGGGCAGGAGAGACATCACCAGTGCTGTTTAAATATTTATTCCTCCAGCCCCAAGCCGCTTCTGCCCCCGTTCTCATACCCCTCCACCCTCACACCCTCTCCCTCTTTCAGGGTCTCAGCTGGAGAGGGGACAGCGCAACGGCTGCAAATGAACAATACTGAAGTCCCGAGCCTAGCACCTTCCTCTCCCGGCGTGCCCTAGAAAACCCCGCTCTCAGCTCCGAGGATCAAACAAGACGATCAAAAGCCTCAGCAGCTGGTTTTTAATTCCCCACTGCTCCAACTCCTGCGCATGCTCAAGAGCCTGTTTTTCCTTCCTCTCCCCGGTCTCTGCAGCAGAAGTAACAGGAGTTTGCAGCGGTGGGAGGGGAACAGGCTGAGGCATCAACAGCAGGCACGAGGAAGTCAGAAATCAAACACAACTCTTTGCCTGCCCCTGCACCGAAGGATTTTCCGCAGTTCAGAACCTTCGCTGGATGGGTGGGCAGCGGGGAGGGGCCGGCCCTGGGTGGTGGGTAGAGGTGCCTGTGGGACCCGTCTCTCAGGTTCTTACTCACATGAGGATGTCTGCTTGCAGGGGAGAACACCCCAGGTTTCCCAGGGGACCTTCTGCCACGTGGCTTCCCAAGAGGTAAAGCCACAGGAGATGCGCAGAGGCCGTCAGGAAGTTGGAAGGGTCTTGCGCCGAGCACGGCAGGGACCTCGAGCACCCGTGCCCGCTGCAACCGAGCACTGCTCTATGGCACATCAGCGCCGCTCGCTGAAGACCTGCCCTCGTGCTCACACCACTGCTGGAGTCCCAGAGCGGACACAGACACCTCGTTCCACACTTAGACTTGCCAAACCCTATTTCAGCAGTGGGAGAGGATCTTCAGAAAAGGATGAAACCCTGTGATGGAGGGCACGCCGGGACCAAGCGGGAACCTCAGCAGCTTCCAGTGCCTGCCGTGCCTGTGCCCCTGCGGGAAGAGCCAGCACCGCGCGGGTGGGCTCCGCTTCCCAGGCCTGGCCACCAGCCCCTGAGCCAGCGTGGGGTGGGGGACAGGGAAACCCCCTGCGCTGCTGGACGACAGTGCTGCAGGAGAAAGGATGGAAAGGCTTCCTTAAAGTCAGGCTCCCTGCACTTCTGCTGTGTTTCTCCTCAACGTTCAGATATCTAAGCTCTTGGCAGGGGGACAAGGGGGTATTAAAGCCCAGAGAAGCTCCTACAGACCCCAGAGCGAAGATCTACCTACTCTGGTTTAGGTGTCAGGATTTTCCAAAGGTTCTATTCCTTCTGAGGGAGCCTGATGGACAGGGGACCCCAAAATGGGGAAGATTTGATGGGGAAACATCCCTAGGAAAAGTTGCACCACTTGGTGGCATCCTTCTCAAAAGCTCGGGCGAGAGGGCACAGTTTGCTAATGGATATCGCAGCGATTAGCAGCATCAAATTATCTTCTGCAGCACACAACAAATAATACTAATGGTAGGGATAATGTCAACCAGAATTACATTGGATTTTAAACAGCACTGATAGCACATGTTAAGCAGACATATAATTAGCGCTGTGGCGCCTTGATAATGTTAATAACGTAGCTAATTATACTGATATAAATAGCAAGATTAATTGTCACAAAACATCAGTATCAGGCTTTGAAAGGCATCCCCAAACCTTGCCACTGTTTATCGGCACTCGGGCAGCAGGGCCGGAACAGTCGGAGGCAGAATGTTCCCGAGGGCTGGATTTACCCCTCACCAAGGGCTGGCTTTACCCCTTTCAAAGGCTCCTTCCCTCCTCAGATGGCACCAGCCACCCCTTGGCACCCCCTCGGGCACCCACACCAAGGAAAGGGGCCCGGCATGCCCACCCTGCGCAGAACAGAGGTGGCATTCGGTCAGCGAGGCAGGGATATGGTTGTTCCCCTGGGAGCTGGGGCTGCAGTGGATAGGAGCCCTGTCCTGTCTCCTCTGTGCCCCATGGCACTCAGCGGGGTGGGGACCCCAGCCCAGCGGCCACCCCAGCCCCGTGGCCAGCAGCACCCGGCTCCGCCAGGCTCCGATGGAGGGGATGCGGCAACGGCGGCAGGAGGGCAAAGCCCGGCGCTGAGCAACGCAAAGTCCCCCCTGATCAAGAACACGCTTGAACGCTCCAAGGATGGCCGCGATGTTCTGTTCTGCAGCCTCCATCCCCATCCAGCCCTCACAACCTTGTTTGCCTTGGATCTACTGCGCTCTCCTGAATGGCTCATCTGAAGGAGATAAACCCGCCTGCTTTCCCTCCTAATAACCTGGAGAGATCAAGGAGCTGCGTTCTAAACCATCACAGGAAAACGTTTCTGCATCAGGGCATTTGCTACGTCCCCGTTTACAGGAGCAAAACCAGACCCCGAGGCTGGTTTGGCAACTGGCATCCCAGCTGCACAAAGCAGGACGGTGACAAATGGGAACGATTAAGCCCAACGTGCCCTTTGGGAGACTTAACCTCTCATGTGCAGACATCTCCGGCCCTTCGGCTGCTTCCTTAAGTGGAAGGGCTGGCTGGAAATGCAGCACTGAGACCAGCAAAGCACAGGCTAGAGGGTGACCATCACAGCACAAGGTGTCTCCTCATCACCCCTCTTTGCAGAAGAACAAACTGGGGTGGAAAAACTAGGATGAGATGGGCAACCCAACATTTAAAGCCCATGGAGGCTACTAATTAACTTCCAAATTCCTCCTCTGAGTGGGACTTGTCTATGCTGAATAAACTTTTCCACCTCCCTGGCAGCAGCAGACGAAAGCCTTCGGGGACACGTTCCAGAGCTCCCGAGCTCCATTTCTAGCCGGGCCATTCCGCACGTCACAGGGAACCTGCTCTGCGCTCTCTCCCCGCCTCGCTCTGAGCCGCGCCGCGGGAAGCGGGAGTCGTTCAGCTGCGCTGGCTCCAGGGATGCTCTGGGCTCGCCCCAGCCCAGCACCTGGATGGGGGCAGAGCCGGGCCCCCGGAGAGCCCAACCCAGTGCTGGGCTTGCTCCCCGCTCCCGGCCACGTCAGCTGGCCCGGCCGAGCTGCTGCTGGCAGGGCACGTGGCGAGCGCTGCCAAGGCGCGAAGCGGGACGCAAACCCCCAGGTTTCTCTTGGAAGCGGATACAACGTGCCAAGGAACTGCCCGGGATGGGGCTTATTTTGGCCGATTCGTTGCTTATTTTAAGCCACGGTGAGACTGTTAAAACCAGAGCTGGAGATGTTGAGATAGACAACACACACCAGTACAAACTCAGCCTCGGGGTAATTGCACTGGCTCCAGCTGCGAGGAGACTTTAACTCCTTGTGCAGACACAAGCACCAGAGAATCCCATTCCTTCTGCTGTTTTTTTTCCCCTTTGCTGTTGTTTTGCTGCTGGAAAAGCAAACAAAATGCCTAAACCCAACAAAGAGCCACGAAGCAGAGGCACAGGCAGCACTTTTGGAGTCTCTTCTGCAGCCAGAGCTGCTCGGGGAGCCCCTGTTCCTATGTGAGATTGGGATGCTCCAGCAGACTTCACCAGAGACGCACAGGGACACTGCACTTCCCAAGCGCGCGTGTCCAAGAGTCCCCTCAGACCAGCACTGAGGCTACTGCAGAAATCCTGGGCAAGGGAGCTCGCCGGCAGCACAGTCGGGGTGAGCAAAGCCCGCGCGCTTGCCCCAGCACAGCCAGGGCACTGCTCCAACGGGTCGAGAGTCACAGGGCAAGTCTGCAGCACCCTCCTGCCCATCCCTGCAGCCTCGTCCTGTGTGTCCCCATCCTGCACGTCCCTGCACCTTCCCTGGTTGCTCCAGCCAAATGCCAGCAGCAGCCTGGGCCGCAGAGCATCATTTTTTCATCTTATCCAGCAGATCTTGGGCACCAGCCCTGAGGATTACACAAGCTCCAACATCTTACAGCAACGGGCACGAGAGAAAACGTCTGAACAGGTTTTCCCTCCTGGAGAAAACAGCCCTGCCTGCTGCCAGCTGCCCTCCCAGCCCGTGTTGCCCAAGGGCTGGGGACGTGGCACTGGCCGATGCCCCGAAGCACCCGGAGAGAAGTGTGTTTGGGCCATCCCGATAAAGTGCCCGTGTGCCCAGCTCTACCTCAAGCTGGCCCCGGGAGCTCTGCTGATCTCCCCAAAACCAGGACCCTGCTCCAGCCAGCACTCCCAGGCAGCACTGAGCATCCTAGGAGATCCCCACCCCGCTCCATGCTGCTGAACAGACTCCGCCAAAGCCTCTCCGAAGGCCACCTTGAGGAGAAGGCCAAGAAACAACCAAAGACAGACTTCTCAAAAAGTTACAACATCTGGCGAAGGCAGAGGGGAGGGAGTGCTGGAGCCTCCAAGCCAAGCGCAGGGTAACTGCTCATGCCAGAACCTGTTTCAGCTGCTTTAAGCTTGGCTAAAACTTCACCTAGTGAAGTGTAAAGCTCTCATCAGTCCTTGTTCCTTCCTCAAGCAAAAAACCATCCGTTTCTGATAATGAGAAAAGGAAAAAAATCTCTTTCTTCCTCCACATAAGGAGGGAAAGCCCTCAAATTTCCATTATTTCCCTAGAAATTTGAAAGGCTCAGCACCCTCAGTCAAGGTTGAAGTTTGGAGGGCAGGGTCAGCTCTTCTGGAAAAACCCCAATGTACAGAAGTGATGAGCTGCTGCCAGGCTTTGGGGCCCCTCCCAGGGATTTTTGGCAAGCTGCCCCAGAGCCCACACCTCACAAACCCAGCAGCCTGGCATTTGCCATCCCAGTGCCACCACTGTCCTTGCCCCAGCCACTTCTCTTTCCCAGCCCAGCTTCTGCCTGCCCCTGCCCAAACCAGGCACTGGCATCAGGCATGGGCTGGGACGGGAGGCTGCAGACACCGCCCTGCACAGCCCAGCGTCCAGCATGGCGAGGGAGCCAAGTGACCAAAGAAAGGGACCTGGGGAGATTTTGGCTGCTGGGACCACAGCAATCCCCAAGCACGTCACTTCAGCCCTTGCAAAAGCTGAGAGATAGAGCAGGACAACAGCAGAAGGCCCACAAGACACAGGACCAAGGGAGATGGTCTCTACAAAGCAGGGGATCATCTACAGAAGAGGAACCCAGATTTATTTTACTTGCAATTGTAACTGCCTGCAATAACCTCTGCTTTCCTCCAGCCCCATCCTCTGAAAAAACCAAATCATTTTGTGAAAACACAGAAAAAAACCAAAACAAAACCAACCCAACCCCCAAACCCCAGGAATCCAAAAGCCCACACCCAACTTCAGCCTTTTATGCTGCAAAATTTCCCCCTGGAGAGCCGTGAACGGGCAAAGTTACTGCAAACCCCATCTAGTAAAAGAACAAAGAAGCATCAGCGGCTTCCCTAGCAGCCAGTCCTGGGCAGGACCCTCTCATCCCGGTCCCAGCCTGGGCAGGACCCTCTCATCCCGGTCCCAGCCTGGGCAGCATCCTCTGGCTGCTGAGTTCCTGTGCTGCAGGGAGCACCACGAATCAGCAAACCAGGCTCATTCTGCAGGACACAGCAACTCCACTATATACTATTTTTATTGCTCGAGTCAGTGGCTTCGAGAACAATGTTTTTCCAACACGGGCTGGCTCCCACCATTTAAATGAAAACCAGGCCTGGGTGGAAGCAAACACAAAGAGGAGGAAAGCACCAGCACCTTCCGTTGGTGTTGCTGAAGCGACCCGTGGCCGCGCTCCAACCGCAGCTCAGCAAGCGGGGCGCTGGCTTCACGGCGGGTGTTTATCAGCAGCTCAGCAGGGGCTGCGACCAGCCCCAGAGAAACCCAGGACTGCTTCGGGCAGTGTCAGTGTGTGGGGAAGGGACCGGAGACCAGCTGACCAGGTCTTCCGGCATGGACCGAGCAGCGCTTCAAGCCTCGGACAGGCAGCTTTTCACCTCCCGAGAGCTAAAGCTCCAACACTGGGGAAGCTGCTACATCACCCAGCCAGCATGAGCATCACTTGGGTGCAGCAGCAAGATGAGAGCCTTTGGTGGGGGCTACGGTATCCACACAGTGTGGCATCCCCCCCAGCAGCTTCTGGCCCCAGCAGCTCCGGGATGTCAGCAGAAAGTCCCTGGCTGCCAAGCCCAGGCGCTCAGCCTCGGTGACTCAGAGCCCGAGCGAGTCACGAGACCAGCTGGAAAATCCCAAGAGTTTCGGAAAATAAACAAATACCTCGTGGGTACTCTTTTTATTTGCCTCCTAGTTCTCTCTGCAAGCCTTTGGAGTGGATCTGAGTCAGCTTTTGAGCTTCTCTCCAAAGTCTCCCAATAACACACAAACGAGCCCTGTGATGCTTTGGGTGACATGAAAGCTGAGGGTCTCGCGTGCCCTCTCCTCCCCGGGAGTTGACTTTCCAAAGCCTCCAGACTGCTGGGACAAGCCCTGGCACCATGGGCAGCAGCGTTTGCCCCAGAGCAGTTCCACTGGGGAGCAGGAAGGCTGGAGCTTTTCCTGGCTCTGGTGGGATGCATCCAGGTTCCAGTGGCACTGGGAGCAGTCACAGAGCATCTCGGCTCCTCAGCTCCCGACCTCCCTCCCAAACCACGATGGACCCGGAGACGGGGTAGGGCAAGCCCAAGAGCTGCAGCAGCAGCCCCCGGGGCAGGTCAGCAGCTGAGCTGTGACCTGGGAGGACTCTGCACGTGGAAGGAACGAGGCGGGTTCCCACATCCACCAAAACCGCAGCCGCTCCGCACCCTTTGCCACGAGCACAGGAGCTCATCTGAGACACCTCAGACTCTGTAGCAGATTCTCGCGTTCTTCTAATGAAATGCTGCAGGGCAAACACGCTGCCCGCCCCCTGCAGCTCCCTTCCTGCACATTCACCAACGGGTCAAAAGACTTTTTCAAAATTTAGCAGTGTCAAGGCACAAAAATAAAACAAGCACATTGATCTTCCTGGCAGAGCCCTCCACGAAGAGGGTTGCTCACAAAACTTCTATCTGGTTTTCTTTTCTGGCCTTTATTTTCTTTCCCCAGTCCCCTCATCTTTCTTTAAAAGCCAATGTTTGCTAACGGGAACTTTTTGTGTCGTGTTCTTCCCCCCCCTCCCCCCCGACCCCGCTGATCTATGTGCTGGCAAGCACAGCCGCGAGCACGCATCTTCTGTAAGAGGCCTCGTCCCGGGCTTGAAAACCAGCCCAACTGGCATTTTATTCCTATTTTCAACCATAGTGTTTTACAGCGGTTTAAAAAGCAGACACCGAGCACTAAATAACCCTCACCAACAGACAGAATTACAGGTGTGAGGGACCCTTCCGCTTACCCAGGAAGAATTACCCAAGGTCAGACAAAGCTCAGTATTGGACAACTTGAAAGACCAACTCCCTGGCTGGGCACGACTCGGATTTAAATCATTTCAAAAGCTGTCATTTTTATTACTCTCTATTTTCCCTGCTTTCCCTGTCCCTCAGCCCAGCAGCAAACAGAGCCTGCAGCCAGGGCTGACCTCCCGGCAGGACCAGGAGCCCATCGTTAGGGAAAGACCCTGAAGCTCACAAACCCATCTGCCACCACTGCATCACCCCAGAAAAGCCCGTGAGATCTACAGACAGTCTCCACAGGGACTAACAGCCCCTCCACACCACCCCCACACGGGACGTGCCACCAGCAGAGCGATGCTCAGAGGGACCGTCCCCTCACCTGCACTACAACCAGCAGAGCCTTTCCCAACCCAGGAGCTTTGTGACCCGACTGCCCAGCGAGGGGGAAGCCCTGGCTCAGAACTGCAGGGCCCTGGCTGGGGTGCTTTGCTTTTTTTCCAACAGTAACTGCATGTTGATTGCAAGCCCCACGCTGTCCTGCTGCTGAGGCTGGCCGAGCCCTGTCGGCCCCAAGGGGAAGCAGCTCTGCAGCAGCACCTTCCGCCCTGCTCAAATCTGTGTTTTGATGAAAAAGGGGAAAAAACCCACCAGCCCGGCCCGTGCCATCCAAGCTGGGGTCAGGAGAGGCCAGGGAAGGCTCACTCCTACCTTCATGCTGCCAAGACCCTTCCAAAGGGCACAGGGGGAAGATGGGTGGGAAAGGGGTGGGGGTCCCACATCGGCTTCCCATCTTCCTTTCCCCAGGCCCCAGTCCAAGACAAAGGGGCTTTGTCCACACTACTGTATTAACACCACACAGCTCCTTTGCCAGGACACCACCGAGCAACGCTGGAGCAGAGGAGCTGGTTTCATTGATAATTTATGAGACAATTTATTTCAATGATGTGCTTGAGCGCAACACCTCGCTGGGGGCTGCCTGTTAGCAGCAGGCAGAAGCAGCCCCAGGACTCACTCAGACCCTGCAGCAAAGGATAAAACATGGAAATAAGGTCTGCAAAGCAGCAGGGAGATGAGAGGAACCAGCACAGGCAGGCTTCAGCACGCCGAGAGGGGACATTTCAACAGCTTCGCTTGGAAGACTGGCCCACACTGACTGTCAGGGGGAAGGTTTGGGTTCCCACCAATCCCCAAGCACGTTGTGTCCTCCAGCAAATCCCTCCTGGGATGTACAGAGATGCTCTAACTGAAGCCCTTCTTAGCAAGTGGTACAAGTTCAGCACATCGAACCCCCGTGCTCCGAGTTTCATCCCCCTCGTGCTCCATCAGAGCAGCGTCATCAAACCAACATCCACCACCGCCCCAGAGGTCGTGCCCCACGGGAGAGCCGATCCAGCAGCTCCTTGAGCAGACATCACCATTTTCATTTCCATCTGTCAAGCGATACTTTCTGCTTAAAGACGCTACCTTCTGAAGCCCCCAAAAAAGTGCAAGCAAGAGCCTGGGCCCAAACCAATCCACAGAGCCTCTCACATGCAACCTCCTGGCTTTCAGCCACGGCTCAACCAGCAACACACCCGCGGCGGCTCCGGGCAGTTTGGCACAGGCTGTGGCAAAGGGGAGGCAGAGCCAGGCCCCTGGCAATGACCCCAGTGAAAATCCACCCTGGAAACAAACTGAAAAAAAGAGAGAGAGAAACAAAAAGGGGGAAAACTGATAAAACTCTAGAGTTCAGTGAGTGACGTCTTTAACCGCAAATGTGTGTTTGGGATTATTCTTTTTTAAGATTTTTTTCCCCCCTTTTTTTTTTCCCAGCCCAGCTGGTGTCATCCTCTAATACCCGGAGAGCAGCAGATTGCAGGAGACTACGCGTTCTCTCGCTGGGCTTGCTGTTAAGATAAATAAATAAATAAATAAGATAGATAGATCAAAGAAGTGAAAAAACCTTCTGGCAATTCCTCCCCCCTCTCTCTGCGTTTCCCAACTGGTCCCAAACATATTTCCGGCTGGGACTGACAAGGAACACTGTCAAATTAAAAATCACAGCTTTAAGAATCAGGTGGCGTTAGCTGAGAGAAGAAGGCTCCTTTTTAAGCCACGGGTAAGGCGGGAGGGTCTGAGCGAATCCCGCTGCGGGCGGGTCCCGGGGCTCCCCAGCGCCATGGGTGCCAATGGGCCCCGCAAGGACCGAGCCCTCGGCCTCCCCCGGGACCTGACCCGGGGCTCTGTCACCCTCCTTCACCTTCCCCCCAACCCAGAACAACAATACCAATCTTTCCAACCCCCGGCCATCCCCAGCCCCTGTTTCTGGCTGAGGGTGTCAATGGGACACGGCGACGAGAGCGCTGCAGGGGCCGTATCCTGCTGGAGCGGCACCCTGGGGACAGCGGTGCCCATGGCATGTCCCTGCCGTGCCACCCTCCTGCCAACCTGCGGCTGCAGAAGAAGCAACGAAAGGTGCAGGTGCTCCCAGCAAGATGACGACAGCATCTTGGCCAGCCTTGCTAGCAAGATGAAAAATCGAGATCCCAGTTTACTCCTCTTTAAGGGCAGGAGCAATTCCAGCACCACGGCCGAGCAGCAAGGAAAACAGGGCATTTGCCTCACAGCTCATTGGGAAGAGCACACAAAAGAGCTCATGAAAAGAATCTGTTCCTCTTCTCCTGGGAGGTAACAGCTACGCTGCAACTGAGTGAGGCCTCAGGCTCAGAGCTGGTGATGAGGTGGTGAAAGAGGAACCAGGATGCCCAAACTGGGAGTCCTGGGCACAGCAGCCCCCACCAAACAGCCAGCACAGCCCAGACAAATGGATGTGTGCTGGTGGGAAAAGCTGCCCCACAGGGCTGGGCTCCCCCCGAGGGGAGCAGACCCCCCGTGCGCACATGGGAGACGTGCCTCAGAAAAGCCAAAGCAGGAGGCGAAGTCCAAGAAATAAATAACCAGCCCGTCGTCTCTGGCGGAAGCAGCGGGACAGACAACGGGATTCCTCTCTGAGCGCCGCTCCGGTCCCAAGCAACCGTTGCTCGTTTGCATCAGCACAGCTCCCAGGCGGGTCCCCAGCACCACCCGCGTGCCCCGATGGGAGGGGTGCCGATATTTCCGATGGGAAAAGCTCCCACCCTCTCGGTGGGCAAGCCGGAGATGATGCAGCTCACGCCTGGTGCTGAGAACACTTCTGTGTACCCAAAGTCCCTTCAGCCGTGCCCACGTCAGCTTCCAAAAGCAAAGCCCCACCACCCTTCCAGCAATGGGGGAACAGCCCCAGCCCCCCCAGCCTCGGTGGCACCGCAAGGATGACGGTAGCGGGTGCGGGTCTGCTGCTGCCTCTAGCAGGTTGACCTTTAGGTGTCATGGGAAGGCTGCCAGTGCCCCAAGAGTCATTTGTCACCCGCACCAAAGCGGAGACTTGCTGAGCCCACCTCCATCCTGCAGCTTCCAGCCCCACCAAGCGTGGAGGGGGTGGCTGAGGGCAGCAGACATTGTGACCCCCTGGCTTTAGTCAGCAGAGCGGTGCACGGCCTGAAGGCAGGGGCTGGGGAAAGAGACCGGCCGTACAGGAGGGCAAATCCCAGCAGAAGCACCGCTCAAGCCGATGCTGTCAGCACCCTCAGCCACGCAGGAGGGGACACGGTGCTGTCCTCTCCTTCAGGCAGGAGCATCAGCTCCTCTGGAGATGACAGAGGAAAAGCCATCACTTCTTCAGGCGTTCAAAAACCCACAGAAGGGCCAAAGAGGCATGTGGAGCACCTGCCAAGCAATGCTGGGCTTCAAGTTCCTCCAGAAGCGATGCTAAGGGCTGTCGGGACCGGCCCAAGTGTGACCAGCAGAGACTCCCCCAGACCAGGGGTGCCAGGACGTGGCCGAATTCAGCCGCGCAGCTCGAGGTGTGTCTGCGTACCTGCCCCAGCCGACCCAAACTGCCTGCTCAGACTTATAGATCGGACTCGAGACACAGAAAATGGAGTAAAAGATGCACCAAGAGCAGGAGAAGCCAAGACTGTCCCTCAGTTTAATGGAAGATGAGTTAACTGAGCTCTCCTCAACCCAAGAAGAGCAGCAGACGGAGCATCGCCAAGGGTGGGGACATCCATACGTGGAGTACTCCCTGTACACCCAGTGCACTCTACGGACAATGAGGCAGAGAGAACCCAAAAGATCTCCAGGCCCAAGGACCAAACGAAGCCCTTCTTTGTCTTCCTACATAATACTGCACTTGGGTTTTTTCTGAGCTGCCAAGTGACCCAAAGAGGTGGAAAGCATCTCCTGGGTGCCAACGCTTACACACTTCACCTCTCAGAAGGTGAACAGCAAGACTTTAAACCAAAAATGGAGACAGCAAATCATTAATGGCACATAATGTTTAATCGGAAAACTGACAACTCCATGGGAAAACAAGGTAAAAGATAAAATAATCAATAGTTCTTCCCTTCACCAGCTGAGCTCTGAGCTCAGGAGATGGTGTTGCCCTTCAGCAGAAGCTGCTCTGGTCCATCTTCTGCCTTTCAGATACCAGTCTCTCACAGAGCTGTTTCAGAGGTGGGAAACCGAGGCAGAGCAATTCAGAACTTGCCACAGGCAAGCAAGGAAGGGGAGGCTCCATTACCATGAGGTGTTTGGGGACACACACACACTGCAGCCCCAAGCAGAGCTGGCAAAGGACAGCTCGTCCAGCTATTGTGAGAAGGACCACACAGCCACGAGAGCAGGCTCACAGCCAGGGACAAGGGACTAGGACAGCATCTGTGCCTATGATCTTAAATTAATTTAATCAATCTTGGCAAAGATTAAATTCTTCCTCCAACTCAAGAGGCTCTTTGAGGCAGCAGGAGGCTTCAGGGGATGGGGAAATTCTCCAGGCTGCAGCCCTAGAAGACGGTCATCCCCACAGGGGCAGGACCCCCAGCACCCATCCCTGCTCCCAGCAGAAGCTCTGCTAGCTAAGGAGGGAATCAGAGTCCCAGATGAGAAGAAGAACAGGCCAAGGGCACGAGAAGCTGCACTGGGAAGTGGTGAAGCACATTCTTCACAGCTGGCCTGGGGAGAGCAGGTCCTCGCAGCTTATGCCTCACGCTCAAGCTGCCCGGGTTTCACAAAAGCCAAGGCCTTACAGCCAGTTCTCCTAGCAAACGCTTGTCAGATCAAAGCGCAGCCACAGCAGAAAGCTGAGCCAGCCGCCACCCCGTGAGAGCCAACCTGAGCTGCTAACGACTCTCGCTGATGTCTCTGCACAGCTGCTCCTCGGGTGGATGGCAGAGAGGGACTGGGAGATGCTCCCTCGCCCAGCAGCACCGACTTGCCTGCACACCCAGCACCACCTCTCAGCGAGCCCTGGCCAGCGCCAGTCATATACATTATCTTCTGAGCTTATCCCGTAAATGAGGGCTGACCGTAAGGGCAGAAGGAGCTCAGGAGGCTCACGAGGATACAGCCACACATCATGCTGATTTTGAAAAGAAAAATGCCCAAATCCCAGCCCCTCACAACCTGATCTGCCTTGAAAGTCACAGAGCCAGGTGCTGAGCCAGGGAGGAGCAGAAGAGACACCTCATCCATGTCCTGGGGAGAGCGGGGTCAGAAATCTCTCTGCTCTTCACATCGGAGACTCCTTTTGCTCCAAGCAGTAGAGACAAGGACGTCAACCTACAGCCCCACACCGGCACCTGGGCTCCCCAGCTCCTGCAGTCACACGTCTGGAGGCAGCTCTAATCCCACTGCATTCGGCCAGAGCCCTGTCACAAGGGAAAGGCAGGTCAAGAGGACTGGCCGCCTCGTTAGTTTAATTAGCAAGCAAGAACTCACTCTCAGTGTTCGCGCAGCGCTGCCATCCAGCCCAGCCACACGGCCCAGGCTGCGCCTCCGCCTGACACAGACACTACACGTTACACTATACGTTACACTACACGTTACACTACACGTTACACAGCGGCAGCACAGAAGCTACGCGCTTACATCGCACATCGTATGGCATTATACAGCCATGGCATCCTGCGGGCACAGGGCTCTCCAGCTGCTACAGATGTGGCCTCCTATGGACCACCCAGCCAGGAGTGCTGAAAAAATATCAGAGGTGCAAGAACTTGTTCATCTGGCAGCCAGCTTGGGAGATTTTGGGGACACACCTCTGCTTTCCTCATCACAGACAGACCTGTTTATAGATAACAATCAGAACGAGGTGGGCCAATCTACCAACCGTTTGTGGAATCACTTCAGCTGGGAGAGGCCTTTAAGGTCAAGCAGATGGTCACAGCGTCCACTGCGAGCCAAAGCCTGCCAGCTCCGCGGGACATGCCCAGCTCCATGGTGGGGACGTCTCCCTGGAACCAGCACACTGAGAAGGAGAAAGCCCAGAGCAGGAGCCAGGACACCCCAGGGACCAGCCAGTTGGAGAAACAGAGCAGGTAACCCCACACAACCCCCAGCTCCAGGTCCCAAGATCCATTTCCATTCTCACTACAGGAGGATTTTTATCAGCAGATGTGGTGCTATTGTGCATTCATCTCTATAAAAGGGCACATCGAGCTACTCTGGTAGGATATTCAAAGTAGTTTTTTTTAAAAAGCACGTCAGCTGTCACGGTAAAATCACTTAATAACACCTGTAAGCCTATTTAAGGGTCTAATGCGATAATAATAGCAATATTCAGCATCTTGGAGCATGACTTTGAGCCTGCTAAGAAATTCAGATGACGCTCGCCCCAGCGCACGCAACCGATTCTCCAAATTGCTTAAAGACCCCGAACGTTGCTGGGACACATTTTCCAAGTGAGAGTACGAGCCGCGAATAGCTGAGCACAGCCCTAGTGAGAGCCAGCGCCTTCCCGACTGCGCACCGAGCATAATTAACTGAGCGATGCTAATTCACGCTCTTGAATATTCATTACGCCCACAATGCAATATATCCTGAATATTAAACAACAGCTACTCGGGGCTGGAATATTAATCTTTTGGCAAAGCCGCCGGTTGTTTTGGTGAGCGGAGGGGCCGGGTGGGAAGGAGGGGCCAGAACTTCTCAGGGCCGCGGGTGCCGGGCGGGCTGAGCCAGTGGGTGCCACAGAACTACAGAGCCCTTTGGGATCATGGAGTCCAACCGTTCCCCCAGCGCTGCCAGGGCACCACTAACCCCTGTCCCTCAGCACCACAGCTTCACAGCTTGGAAACCCCTCCAGGGGTCACGGGGACTCCACCCCTGCCCTGGGCAGCCTGGGACAGCCCCGGACAATCCTCATGGGGAAAGAAATTGTTCCTCAGCCCCAACCTAAACCTGCAGCAGGCACAGGGGCAGGAGGGCCCCTGCCCTTGGCAGTGAAGCCTATGGGGCAAGTGGTGCCATCCAGACTCCCCCTGCGGTAAAAGCAAGCAAGGGCTCTGCTCTCCACAACTGCTGGCTAAGCACTGTATTTTTTTTTTAATAGAAAATGGACATTTTCTCCCTCAAATGAGTTTGCTCGCACAGTGTCACCTTCCCGCGCGAGCAGCCCAAGACCCCTGTCCCCTTCCCCACGAGGACTGCCTGCTGTGGTCTGATTTCATGGAGGGCTTGTCACCCAAGTGGCTGCAGTCACCACATGCTGCCAGGAACAGAAAGAGGGAAAAATCCTGATAAAGGAGAAAACTGAGCAGCCACAAGCTCTCCAGAAATGCAGCCACCAGCTAGAGGAGTATCGAGACTCTCAGCCTTCCCAGCCGTGAATGAGGAGGGTCCCCTGCAAGGCAAGGTGTCTCTGAAGAGGGCAATGCCAGAGCACTGACCTGCTCCATAACCTCCAGCTACGGGTGGCGAAAGCAGGACAGATAATCAGACCCCACTGAAGAAATGTAAGGACACTGGAGACGCCAACCTGGGATGCGAGTGTCACAAGGGAAACACACTGGGAAGTTCAAAAATAACAACTTCCCCTGTCCTGAGAGACGAGAGGCCATCAGGTCTGTGACAGACCCGAGACCCTCGAACAGGGGTGCAGGGAACAACGCGGGGAACCTCAGATGGCAATCAGGGACACAGGGTGCAAGGTCACCAGGAGACGCTGCCAAGAGCGTCTCAGGACGCGCCTCGGGAGCAGCCGAGGGACGCGACGGATGGCGGGACACACCGAGCGAGCTCCAAGGGACTGGGTCACCAAAGCCACAAAGCACAGAGGAGAATTCAGAGTAGAGGCTCAGGAAGAATTAGTTAAAAACCACAAAAGGCACAGGTAGCACGAAGCCTTGTGCTGGAAGCAGAAGCCCTGCAGAACAGCTGAGAATCAACAGCCCTGCCCAGCATCCTGCCCCTGAACAAGGCTCCGACCTGGGAGGAGCAAAACCAGCATACAGGGACGCAAGGAAAGGGAGCCAGGCGCAGAAAATGTACCCGAGCAGCCCGAAGAAAAGCCGCCGGGGGACGGGCCAGAGGCGAGGCTGTGCAGCTGGTGGAGCATCACCTCCCACACAGGGAATCCTCCACCGCCAGAGCCTTCCCTCCGCAGCCCAAGCTGCACTTCTGCTATTTTTATTTTTTTATTTTTATTTTTAAAAATAACTACTCTTGAGGAACTGATCACACCCTCTAGAACAACACAGAACAGAAGCCCTGAAAAAGATGACAGCACAAGGTTGTTTCAGGAAACAGAAAGTACCTGTTTTGGGAAGGAAGCCTGGCAAGGGGGTTAAGCTTCCCCCGAGAGTTCACCTTGCAGCAGAACAGTGGGAGCAGGCGGAGAGAAGGACCAGGATAAGATAACTTGGGTCTGAGGCATCCTGAGAGATGCTATAAAGAAAACTATAACATAAAAGTGTATGAATTGTTAACAAGTCTGTTGACAGAGGGGGGAAAAAAAGACTAAATCTGTTAAATCACATGGCAAGGGATAACTAGAACACAGACTAGGTTTAATGGGAACATAAATTGGGTTGAAAACCTACGGGGCCATGGCTCAGGGACTGGCACAGGTTTGTTTTCGCTGGAAAGCAGCATAAGGATGAGAGCTTTGCCATTACTCCCCTTCTCCAGAAACAGCATTGAAAACTCAACAGCTGAACCTGTCACCTCACGCACGAGCCTGTTTGAGGGACACTGCACCAGTTGGGAAGAGCCCAGCAAAAGCACAGCTGGAATTTTCAGATGTTTAAGACCACGTTTGAACACAACACGGACCTGTTGGAGTGGGGCCAGAGGAGCCCCAGCAATGCTGGGAGGGCTGGAACCCCTCTGCTGGGAGGCCAGGCTG
>WTSP01019575.1:0-53675 GCA_025331215.1 Actenoides lindsayi | reverse complement strand
GCCCCCGCCCGCACTCACATCGGCTCCAGCAGCTTGGCCAGCCAAGACTTGAGAGCGTCCACGTTCTCTATGATCATGGTGGCGCCGCTGCTCCGCCCGGCTCCGCTCTACACGGCCGCCGCCATCGCCGCCGGCCCGTCCGCTCCGCAGCTGCTGCCCCGGCCGCTTCCCCCGCCGCGGCCTAGTAACAGGAACTAGCCGCCAGCCCGTGTCGGAACCTGCTGGGCAGCGCCGGGGCGGGGCCAGGCCGCCCGCTCACCAATCAGACGGCGGCGCTCTCACGCTGGGAGCCAATAGGAGCCGCGAGAAGCCCGTCCTGAAGGTCGGCGGAGAACCAGCAGGGTAGGTCGCGCGAGCACATGAACCCCGGTGCGACATCTTTGGGGGTGCTCTTAAAGGGGCAGCGCGCCTCGGCGAGAGAGCGGCGCGGCACCGCCCCCTAGCGGCGCGGCGGGAGCTCCGCAGCGCGGGGCAGCGTATCCCAACACCGGGTGTTTAATTTAATTTTACTTTATTCCCCCCCCGCCTTGTTTTACGGTTTCTGCCGCAGGCGCCCCCTTTGCGCTGGCAAACCCGGCCGCAGTGACGCGCCCGGCCACGGGCCGCTGCCGAGGCCCCTGGGGCGGCCCCGCTCCCCGTGCGCGGACACCCACGGGGCTCCTCGGGCCGCGTCGGCCGGGCCCGCTCTCACCGGCCGCGTTTCCAGCCAGCAGCCAGGCCCGGGAGAGCAGCGGGGCCAGGGTACGAGGACAGACGCTGCCCCTGCCCCGGCTATCGTAGGTGGCAGCGGGAACCGGCGGCCTCAGTGCTACAAAAGGCCCGCGCTCGCTGCGCCCGCCCCTCCTGAGGTACCGCCACCTCCTCCCCTCGCCCGCCGCCTTGGTACGGCCCGGCCCGGCCCAGCCTGACCCCGCCCCGCTGCACGGGACCCGTCAGGCGCGGCCCGGCAGCATGGCGGTGAGTGCGGGCGGAGCGCGGCTGCTGCCGGCCGTGCTCTCTGGGAGCTCCGGGTCTGGCCCGGCCCGCAGGGCCCCGCTCCGGGGCCGCGGTGGGCGGCGGGGCTGTCCGGGGTGTCCACCCGGGACCCCTCGGCGCGGGGCCGGGGCCGAGCTCCCCGTGCTCCGCTCGGCGCCAGCGTGGCGGGCCCGCTCTCGGCGCCGCGTTGCGGTGCGGGGCCGGTGCCGAGGGGCCGGCCTCCCGCGGAGGGGTGGCGAGGGCATTGGGCGGCCGGGACCCGTCGGCGTGTTTCGGTGAAAGCCCCACGGCTGATCCACGCTGAAATCCCCAAGTGCCCTCCGCGGCTGCTGCCGCGGCTCTCCCGGTGATGCAATTAGGAAATGGCAGAGCCACGCCGAGGGGAATGATTCAGTAGGGGAGTAAGAGACCAGCCATTAAACTTCTTGGTATGAGGTGTAACCTTTCACTAAGTTACTGTAGTATCTTTGGTTCTTCTTTTCAAGGTATTTTGAGCTTTGCTGTACTTTTATTGTTTATCAGGTTGCTGTTTGGTTATATGAGTAAAGGCTGTCACAGCTTGCCCCAGATGTCTTAGTAGTGTCTGGAGCTTTGGGGGGAAAAACCACCAAATCCTCAAACTGTGTGAATATTGGGCTTTATGACTGTGATGTCTGTAGTGTAATGCTTGGAATCACAGAATGGTTTGGTTTGGAAGGTACCTTAAAGCTCATTTGGTTCCAATCCCCCTGCCATGGGCAGGGACAGCTCCCACTAGAGCAGGTCGCTCAGAGCCCCATCCAACCTGCCCTTGAACACTCCCAGGGATGGAGCAGCCACAGCTTCCCCGGGCAGCCTGTGTCCATGTCTTGCCACCCTCGCTGTGAAGAGCTTCTTACTCGCATCTAATCTAAGTCTGCCCTCCCTCAGTTTAAAGCCATTACCCATTGTCCTGTCTTTATGTGCCCTGTGAGGAGTCTTGTGATATGCTGCACGATGAACGAAGAAGGAATATTTAACACTTAATGGGGTTGTTTAAACACTGATGGAATTTAAAATAATTTAAAATATCTAACTTGAAGAACTCTCTTTTTGAACTACAATTAGAGCAGACTTGTGTGCCAGGCTCTTCTCCTGGCATACACAGTTCTATTCTTACTTAATGTCAAGCAAGATAAAGAAACATTGCCTGGGGTTTATGAAGAGTCTGGAACAAAACCAGAATTCCATGGGGGTTTTTTGTCACTTAAGATTTGTACTCACTCCTGTCTCCTCAATTCAGATACCTCTGAGTTTGTTGATTATTGGTAAGGTGATCAGTTAGTGAGTGTGTGTTGTGCTGGCCACTGTAGAGTCCCCTGCATTGGAAAAAAAGTTGATAACCCTTTCCTTACAGATTTCAGGTCTTTTTTCAGAAGGATGAATCTCAAGGATACAGATTTACATGGTCCCATCACCCGTCAGGGTAATGATGCTTTGCTGTGAGATTATTCTGCAGTGCTAGAGAGTCCAGAGAGCTGCTTGTCTGTAACGAAAGGAGGGTAGGAGTGGTGTAATATATTGCAATTCTGTATTTGTTAACCTGTTCAGCAAGAGTTTTCCTTTTTCTGTTTAACAGGAACGTAAAGGGACAGCAAAAGTTGATTTCCTGAAGAAAATTGAAAAGGAGATCCAGCAGAAGTGGGATGATGAGCGAGTCTTTGAGATTAATGCCTCCGATAGGCAGAACCAAAAGAGGTAGCAGTACTTTTTTTTTTTTCCTTAAAGGTTTTATCTTTAACTGCCTGAAATGTCTTTTCAAGGGAACACAACACATACTCAAAACAATGTGCAATGATATTTCCCTGTGAAATGAGCAATTAATTGCAGTGTGCCACTAAAAACTCTGAACTCAGGTAGAGGGAGATTAAATAAATGGCTTTAAATCTTTGCAGTAATTAATTTACAGCAGCAGGATTGGAATTTGTTACCTTTGGAAGGTGTTACATCTATTTCAAGGGTTCCTTGTGCTGTCAGTCCTATATGGGTGTTTTCTTCTGTGTGTGTTTTCTAAAGATGACAAAACCTGTTAGTATATCAGTTCTCATGGTGCTGGCAGGGAAAATACTCTTTTAATGCCACTGTGGGCTGATAATAACTGAACAGATCCACTAACTGGTTTACTTTTTCATCTTCTGATGGCCATTTAAAAAGCTAATAACCTGCTTTAATTCTTTGAATTTCTTCTCAGCAAAGGGAAGTACTTTGTTACCTTTCCTTACCCCTACATGAACGGCCGCCTTCACCTGGGACATACGTTTTCTTTATCTAAGTGTGAGGTAGGAATTTTCCTTTGCTATTACCTTTAAATGCTACTCTAGAAGAAATGCTACTTTTGTAGCTAGATTTTGAATTAACAGATGCTTTATTAATTACTTTATAGATTCAGTAATTACTTACTTCAGCATTCCTTGCCCCCATTTACAGTGGAAATATTGCTGGTTGAAGAGAAATGCCACTTATCACTGTTTCTAATTCTAGGAGCCTAGGCCACAAGTGTTTACTCCATTTTATCACGTTTGCCAAGGTTTTTAAGAGGTGCTGCTAAATGGTGCAAACTTCCCAAGAAATCTTATTGTCTCTTTTGTTGGTGAATACTGTGCTCTGTTACCTGTGTGTAATCAGCCTTTAGGTACTAGTGGGTCGGATCCCACAAAATCAATCTCTTCTTTGCCCCATTCTTCTCTAAGTCAAAAACAGACACACGAAAATTAGGAAAGCTTGTACTTAGAATGGTAGGGGTTGGAAGGGACCTCTGGAGATCAGACCTGGTAATGCAGCCAGACCTGGTAGAATGTTTTCCCCCCCCCCCACATTAATTAGCTTCCTAGATGCTGTTGATTGTGTTCATCTCTCTTTCAGTAGTGGCATGGTAAAGAATTGCACTTATTTTTTAAGAAGGCTGCTAGTTTAGCCTTATGCTACTTTTGCTTATCTGTGTAATTTTTCCCCTTCATACAGTTTGCAATTGGGTACCACAGGCTAAAGGGAAAGAGCTGCTTGTTTCCATTTGGGCTGCACTGCACTGGGATGCCTATAAAGGTAGGATGTTGTGAGTTACTGAGGTATTTTTCTAGTGTTTTTTATACTAAAGACTTCTTAGAGCATTGCTTACTGTCCATTCCAAACATCGTGTTAATTTATTAAAAAATTTGGAAACTACATTTGTAGTTAAGATGTGCTGTGCTTGAATTATATGTTATCACTTTCTAGGAAATAAAATGCTTTAATACTTGAGCTTACCTTTTGTGGTTTTTCCTTTGAGAGTAAATCTGCTCTGTAACCCTCTTCATGCTGTGGCAGGATTCTTGAGGTTGCAAGATCTCCTAGGAGTTAATGCAGTGTCCAGAAAAAGCTTAAAGCATTGTAGTGAAATGCAAAGTGTTATCAGGAGCAAGCACTGCAGGGCTGTGGTTGAGCAGTGGCCACGGGAAAGCGCTGACAGACTGCCCGTGACTCTGCTTAGGCTTGTGCAGATAAGCTGAAGAGAGAAATGGAGTTATATGGCTGCCCACCTGAATTTGCTGATGAGGAGGAAGAAGAGGAAGAAAATTCTGCTAAAAAAGAAGAAGAAATTATCATCAAAGACAAAGCAAAAGGCAAAAAGGTAAACTTCAAACAAAGATTTTCTTGATTGGTAGCTGTGCTCTCAAAGCCTCAAAGGATGTAGCAGGGGGTTTTCCTCCCCCATACTCAGAGAAACCTAGGATGTAAGTATTTTGATTGTTTTTTCCAGGATAGCTGGGTACTTTTGACATAGACTGGAAAAAAAAAAAAAATCTATTGCATGGTTCCAGAGATTCCATTTTAGTGCATGAAATCTTAATGGAGAGCTAGTGCAGTGTTTAATGGCATCCTGATAAGAATGGCATCATCCAGAGTCTAATACATGGAATTTTAATTTATTTTTTTTTCCTGCTCAAAACATTCAGAAACAAGTTGTAGGAAATAGCCCTGCTTTCTCAGAGGTAGGGGATATATATATATTCCTACTGTTCTGATTATTCTCTTGTGATTTGGTATCTAGTCTATTCTGGCTAGTACATGAAGAAGTAAAAACATCCGAATTATTTTGGCTTGTCAGGTATTTAAATGAGATTTGTGAATTTGGGAGTACCATAAAGCAAGGAAAAGAAATGAGTCTAGCAAAAAATTAGGGATGTTCTTATGTATGTTGGTGTGTGCAAAAGGGACATTAGATTTGGGATTCTGTCTGACATGAGCAGAAGGTGTGATCTTGCAGGTAGTAAGTTGCTGTTGGGTAGGGATATAAGATGCTCAAAGAGCAATCGCTGGAAAAAGTAATATGGGCAAAGTAACATCAGAAGAGATTTTTGATACAAGGATGTAGTGTGGGACTGCTCCACCTTTTTGTGGTGAAAACACCCGGTTGTTTGACCAGGACCTCTGTGAACTGGTCATACTCTGCAGATGTGTCAGGTAGATCTGAGCATTGAACAGTTGAAAAGAAGGGGGTTGATGTATATACAGTTCAATGCAAACTACTGAATACTATAGATCAGAAACTGTAATCTTCACTGCTTGAGAAAGGACACTGGAATATTTATATTAACTTGCCCATCTGGAGACAGAAACCACAAGATTGATAAAAATGCTCTCGAGTGTAAAAAGCTATCACAAGAACGTGCACCGTTTCCTAATGACAAGTGTCCTTTCAGAGTAAGGCTGCTGCCAAGGCTGGCTCTTCCAAATACCAGTGGGGAATCATGAAGTCTTTGGGTCTCTCTGATGAAGAAGTAGTCAGTTTTTCTGAAGCTGAGCATTGGCTGGATTATTTCCCTCCCCTTGCTGTCCAGGATCTGAAAAGCATGGGATTGAAGGTAACGGTGTAAAATCTAGAGCTCAGTTAGGCAAGCAGCCACACTTGGATTGTTGTTACGTTTATGAATGTGCTGCTTCTCCTTGGAGAAGATTTTCTACATAATGCCAACATTGTTCTGGAAATGTTTCTGATGTTTATGGAATTATTCATTTAACCCTTTAATAGTCTTGAGTGATAGCTGAGCACTGTCTTCCATTGCACTTGTACCCCATGCGGTGATCGCAGCTGGAGCCAAGAATCGAATAAAGGAACGATGACTTTCAGTTCTTGTTTCCATACTAGCTAACTGTTCTGGAGTCAGTGCTGACAGCAGCTTTAGGGATAGTAATGATGTGATATTAAATAGAGATACTTGTCCTACTGACAACAGATTCTTAAAGACAGGTAGAGATTATGAAGCAAGGTAGTGCTGAAATTTAGCTTGAGTGGTTGGTTAAAACTACTACAAAATCTCTAGAATTCACAGACAGCAGGTGGGGGGCCTTGAGTCTGACATCTCAGTTCTCAGACCGTGCACACACGGACTGTAGAGTTATGTTTTTTAAGCACACACCCTTTGTGTCACAGGTACTTGCATTGCCTTTTTGGAGAGAACTTTTTTATTTTTAAAATAATAGTGTTACTGTTGTGAGCTTCCTTGAATTTCTTTCTTGTATGTACTTACTGGGGGCTCTTGCGTATTTCCAGGTGGATTGGAGGCGTTCTTTCATTACTACAGATGTTAATCCTTATTACGATTCCTTCGTACGATGGCAATTCCTTACACTGAAGGAAAGAAATAAGATTAAGTTTGGGAAACGGTGAGCCTATCACTCAACTCTGAGTTTATTGTGGATATGGATAACTCAAAGACAGACCACTGTGACATGTCTCTAGAAGGTGCCTGTAACTCATGTAAAACTAGAACACTTTTACTGCAATTGCTCTACTGGATGTGATAAAGTAGCGTGTTTATTATGCCAGCAAAGTGTATGAGGTTGTGTTCCTGGTACAGTTTTTCTGTGGATATCAACTCGAAGCAGATTAGGGCCACTACTGAAAGCTCTTGGAAAATTGGACATTGACATCAGTGGAAACAGATTTTTGCAAAATTTGAAAATACTGTTAAGAGGTCTCTTTTTCATAAAGGTTTTTTTTCCTCCCCTCGGTCTACATGTTACTGTGTTTGTTACTAAATGGAAACATGCATTTTTCTAGATACACAATTTATTCTCCAAAAGATGGGCAGCCTTGCATGGATCATGACAGGCAAACAGGAGAGGTAATATTTTTAATTGACATTTCTATGTATTGCTTATGATCTTAAATACTGAATGGAAAAATAAATTGTACCTTGGAGCAAAATGCATTTTGTGCATACAGAAATATGAGTTCTCAGTTGTCAGTACATGTGAAAGTTGAGTGAACTCCTCTACTGAGAATATTTGTCTTGAACTGTGGGATGGTATTTTTGACTGTAGCTGTTTTCTGGGGTTATTTGGCAGTTTGTGCCAACAGCATCACTGCATCATAGTGTTATCTGTCTGTTGAAACAAAACAAATAAACTGTTGCTGTCCTAGATGTTGCTGAAATAGTGGCTGTGATGAGAAAATATTTGGACATGGGAATAAAATATAACCTCTCTAGTCAGCATTTTAGCAAAGAGTCATTTATATCAACGGAATTATACTTTACTTGGAAGAAAGCATTGGTACCTTCAATAGCATTTGGGTTGGATTGCTGCAGAATTGGATTTATTTTCTTTAGTGCTTGAGTTAATGTCTTGTATTGGTTGTTGTGTTGTTTCTGTGAATTGTAGGGTGTCGGGCCTCAAGAGTATACACTAATAAAAATGAAGGTGTTAGATCCTTATCCTGCAAAGTTAAGGTAGGTCTTGAATTTGTAATGGCAGATAGGTTCTATCTTATGGTCAGAAGTGACTATTGAATTAGACAGTCTGTTTCACCTAATGCAGCATTTAATTTCACCCTGTTATTTCCATGACTTCAAAGACTTGGTCTCTGTTTTGAGCTGCACTATTCACTAGTCTGTGTGGAATTCAAAGTGGGGGGGGGAGAGAAAATGAAAAGCCCACAGAGACCTTAATGACTCACTTTGAGCCTGTAGGAAATGTTACTTAAAAGTTCATATTAGCTTAAAAAAGTGTTCTGTATTACCTTGAATGTTTTTGTTTTGGTGACTTATACTTTTCCTTCCCTCAGTGGCCTAAAAGGAAAAAATATCTTCTTGGTGGCTGCTACACTCAGACCAGAGACTATGTTTGGACAGACTAACTGCTGGGTTCGCCCTGATATGAAGTACATCGGCTTTGAAACTGTGAATGGGGATATTTTTATCTGTACCCAGAGAGCTGCCAGGAACATGTCCTACCAGGGCTTTACGAAAGATAATGGAGTCGTACCTGTTGTCAAGGAGCTGATGGGAGAAGTAAGCATCTTGCAGCTAATATTTCAATTTAGTTGTTTGTAATATGTAGGGAATGGCAGCAGATGTAAAGAATATCAGTCAGGAGAGCTTACTCAGCTAGGCTGAAAAAGTGCTGTTTACTGTAACGATGTTCCTCTGTCCTGCACAGGAGATTCTTGGCGCTGCGCTTTTGGCACCTCTCACCACCTACAAAGTTATTTATGCTCTTCCCATGCTCACAATCAAGGAAGATAAAGGTAACTTTACAGCAGTGTCTTGCCAGAGCCCATTTGATGTGCACCGTGCCTTCAATGCACGCTGACTGATCTTATCTATTGTAGGGACTGGGGTGGTAACAAGTGTTCCCTCTGACTCTCCGGATGACATTGCAGCCCTGAGAGATTTGAAAAAAAAGCAGGTCAGTCAGTTAACTGAATTGCTTCTGTTTCTGTTTCCTTTCCATGGCGTGAAGGATCAAAAGCGGATATCCAGTGTGTACAATGAAACTCCCTTTAATTGCAGTTTTGCTGTCTCTAACTTGAAATCAAAATAGTTAAAAATAAATGAAGTTAAAACCATGGGGGACAGGTGTTTACTTTCAGACTTCACGAATAATTTTGGATGAGAATCATGTAACTTCTGTTGCATGTTAAGGTAGAGAAGAGCACCAGTGAAATAGAAATAAATTCCTTTGTGGAAATTACTTCCAGAGATGAGATTTAGACCTTTGTGTGAATTTCAAATGAGACTTAAAGTAGCTTTGTCACTAGTACAGCTTCAAGACTACATCAGCATCTAAGCAGCTATCCCTGGCTATTGAATCTTTGTCCCACTCATTTTCAGAGTGGAACAGTTTTGTTTTTTCCCCTCTTAGAAATGTAGACAGTTATGACAAAGAAACACCTGGAAATGAGGTGGGGATTAATCTAAGGTTGAAAAATGATGGGCAATTGGGGTAGTGGCTTGTCTGCTTTATAACAAGATAGTATGTGTAAGAAAGACCCTATGAATGGATAAAAATCTTTTAAATCTAGAAAACTTTTCTTCTATCCATATTGCTTTTTTTTCCCCCTAACTTTCAAAGGCTTTGAGAATGAAGTATGGCATCAAAGATGAAATGGTCCTGCCCTTTGAACCGGTAAGTACACCCACACGTGTCCATCTGCAGCACACTTGACTGTGTATTCACTGATAGGAAATGTACCAAGAACTGTTCCTGCCTTTTCCTGAATCTCTAAGTCTTCCCCAGCTGGAAGAACTGAAAAGTTTAAAGTTCTCATGTCCTGCTATAGTTGTAATATCTGTTCTGTTAGGGGTTGCAGCCAAGAGTTGTTGCTGACTTACTGTTTTGGAGAATGGTTTGCATCATTATACTGATAACCTGTTGGTTGATTAAAACTTGGAGCCTTAATGGCCAAATTGTTATTGTATCTGCTCTACACAAAGAGCTAAAGTCCCTTACAATTAACACAGGCTCATGGCTGAGTCATTTTTCATTAGAAAACACAGGTTATGGGTAAGGCTGTTCCAGTGTTCTGTGTCACCCTTGGTTCCACACGCTGACTTCAGTGCTGGCACAGCTCAGTAGGGTGTCACATCAGGAGGTAAAACAAGTTATTGCTTGTAGGAGGGTGGGTCAGAGTCACACTGGGGACTGCCAGGAATTTCTGATTTGATGGGTGGCATCGCACTAATACTTTTTAAGTCCTGTGTAACCTGATTAACATTAGGTGCTGCAAATTTACAGGCAGTAGCACAAGACAGTAGCAGTTTGCTATAGCCCTAGCACCTGCTGCTGACGCCGTTAGGGTTCTTTGGTTAATCCTGCTTTTGGCCAACCTGCCACGCAGCACAAACTTTCAGGTAATTATTAACAACTGCCTTTTTCCCCTTTATAATCTGTGGTTCAGACCCCCATGGCAGCCTAGGGACAGCAAACCAAGCTAAACACACTTGTCTCTGTTTTGTTCAATGCATCACTTCTAGTGAAACTTGTGAAATCCGGGAAACAAATCTCTGTGTAAATTTTATGACATTGAGATGACATGAACTGAGTATCTGACACTGTTTTGTTAATTCTCAGGTGCCCATCATTGAAATCCCAGGCTATGGCAACCTTTGCGCTCCATATATTTGTGATGAGCTCAAAATCCAGAGCCAGAATGACAGAGAGAAGCTTGCTGAGGCCAAGGAGAGGGTGTACCTGAAAGGATTTTATGAGGGAGTAAGTAACAAAAGATTTTGAGAAGTGTTTTCTTGCCGAGTTTGATTACGAGAAAAAAAGTGGATGATAAAGACTTTTTTTTTTAAAGACTGCAAGAAAGAGGGAGACTTTTTTTCCTTTTTCCCCAGATCACTTTTCATTTAGACTTCTCCTGCAGTCAAGTTCTGCAATTGGAGGAGTTATGTAGAATTAAAGAAAGAGAATGGAAGAACGTGGGACTGCGAACTGAGATTTATAATCTCATTTCCTATCAAGTGATCACGTTCTGGGGAGCTGACCAGATTTTGTTACAAATACTGAGTTTGAAACTGTTATGAAAGGAGCAGCGTGGTGTGGTTATTTTGGTGGTTGGTTTTTTTCCCCTCCTGTCTGTACTGGTGTAGTGGCTTACTGTGATGTATTTCTCAACTGCTTTCTTGTAAGTTGGCAACAACTTTTGTTTCTGACTGTGTTCGATTGCTTATGTGCCTGCTGATGTGTATACACACTCTTTTTGGAGAAAGATGACTAGTTAGTGGAAAAAAAAAAACCTCCACAACTTTATTTCTCTTTTTTTGCATGTCAAAGACTGCAGCAACTGCTATTTTTTTACATTGATCTAAAGACCTTTAGCTCCTATTTCTTGTTAACTTTAAAAAAAAAAAATTAACTCCAGTGACTAATCTTTTACAGGTAATGTTGGTGGATGGATTCAAAGGACAAAAAGTTCAAGATGTCAAGAAAGTTATTCAGAAGATGATGGTGGATAACGTAAGTGGTACTATTCACATGGCTGATTCTAAGTGATCATTTTTGTCCTTTTTAGAGTAGCCAAGTCCCTGAAGAAACCTCTCCGATTTGGTTCATCTCTTAGTGGTGCTTTTGACTGCTACAGAGTATGAAATACTGCTAGAAGAAGGACCTTGTGTTCTGGGACTAAGTGGGATGAATAGTTAATTAGAGACTCTTGTTCCTTGCTTCATCCCATCACCTTCTCTAGGAAATATTTTGGCAGTCTGATTTTATCTTTGACATTGTTGGGAAGATACTGCAAGTGTAGGGTCCAAATTGCCAGTGTTCAATCTTGCCAATAAAGGATGTCTGTGACTGGTGCAAACACCCCATTTTCAGGGCTTGTCATGCAGAGAAGGAGGTGTAGTAAATGAGCAACAGTCATGTCATCTCTCCACAGAGATATTCCTGATGAGGACTGGAAATGGGATAGGCTTCAGGTGTTTAGTCAGTATTCCCTTGTTGTTGCAGCACTGTTCTGTTCAGATTATAATGTAACACTTCATCCTGTGTCAGAATACATGGTTTGTGAAGGCAGAATTAATGCTCTTCTGGTTTTTTTTACCTTTCACCCTTCTTTCTCCCCCAGGATTTTCTAGTACCTGTGTTAATCAGTAGAGGTGCAGTCAATGAGTAATATTTTGTGCTTCTGTCCCCCTTCTCATCATGGATGGAGACATTCTTTACAAAGTTATGTGAACTGATAGCTCAGAAGTACATTGTGAAGCATTGCCCTCGTTTCACTGAAATGAATCCTGAGCCAGAGGGCCTGTGCAGTGATGAAAGCTGTGCAATCGATGCTGTAAAACAGATGAGAATGGAGCAGATGCTTTTTAGTAAGATGTGAGGATTTTCAAGATTTTGGTAAGTACTTAAATCTTCTCTTTTACTGCCCTTTCAACCCCTAGGCTGAAGCCATGATTTATATGGAACCTGAGAAACAAGTTATATCGAGGTCTGCTGATGAGTGTGTCGTGGCCCTTTGTGATCAGTGGTGAGTAAAACTGTAGTTACGAAGTTACCACCAAATTACATCCTACTTCTGGATTGCTTTATTACAATAAACTTTTCCCAACTGTAGGTATTTAGATTATGGTGAAGTGAACTGGAAGAAACAGACATCAGAGTGCTTGAAACATCTAGAGACGTAAGTTATAAAGGCAGATGTAAAGGGGAGTGATTGGCTGCTGCTGGTGGTGATCTAAGAGGGCTGAGAGGAGTAACCACTTATTTCTTGCAGGTTTTGTGAAGAGACTAGGAGAAATTTTGAAGCTACTTTAGGGTGGCTTCAAGAGCACGCATGCTCCAGGACATACGGCTTAGGTAGGCAAACCACTCCTTTTCTCGCCCAGTGCTTCACGAGGATGGCACTGTCACTTCATTTGGAGGGCTCAAGTCCTGTCTAGAACCCAAAGTGGTGTAGGTGGGTGTGGAGCAGATTTATCCAACGTGCATCTTGACCCCGTGCCTGGAGAAGGTGCGCCTTCTTGAAAACACACATGACCAGGAGTAGTTTTATTTTTGCATTTCTACAGTGATTCTGTGCAGCATCTCTGTAGATTTTTGCCTGGACCATGGGTTTGGAAGGAACCTCAGAAGAAGTAACTAATACCATTTCTTGGGTGTTCTTAAATTCTGACTAGCCTTCATCTCGTGTAGCCTGTGACATGGGAGAGCTGTTACAACTGCGATATAATACACAGCAAACCATCATGAGCTGAAATCTGTTTGACAGTTGTGTTAAACTGACTACAAAATTAGCAAGTATTTTCTTTGATAAAATTTTCAAATAAAAAATAAAGGCGTTTTGCAAGCAGAACCATGGCTACTTACATGCACATACGTGTGTATATATGTTCCACTGAAAGTCATAAACTGCTTAAGGGTGCTCGCGTGTCATGCTCCTGCGCAGGGAAGGTGCTGACTGTGTCTGATTCATGGCTTCCGTCTCTTCTAGGTACCCGGCTGCCTTGGGACGAGCAGTGGCTGATAGAGTCTCTCTCTGACTCAACCATCTACATGGCCTATTACACAGTGGCTCATCTCTTACAGGGAGGTAACCTGAGGGGCCAAGGAGAATCTCCTCTAGGCATCAAGTAAGCAGAGCGAGTCATTAAACTTGTTTAATTCTGTGTGCTCATCTCCTGAATTGTTCTTGACAAAGGTGCTGATTCTTTGCTTTTGTGTTTAAAAAGCATTACTGTTAAAATTTAACCTGCTGTTAACTAAGGTGCTGCAAATCTACAGAAGGGAAATAAGAGAAGAGAAAGGAGTATGGTGGCCAGAGAGAGGAGGAATGGCCCTGAAAGCAGAACTGTCTGCAGAGTAAATCACCTTTTTTAATATTCTGTTGACTTGCCTAGTAATGGCCCTTGCAAGGTGTTTCTGAGGGGTTGGTTTCAGGGGCTTCTGAAGTGTTTGTGCTTACTGAGGCTGCTTTGGGACAATAAACAATGGTGTGCTTCCGTGTACAGGGTGAGCAAGATAGCACTTAATTTTTGTTGCTGTGTTAAAAGTTGGTAACTCTCTTAGAAGCTTAGAACCATCTTTTATCCACAAACTTTCAAAGTAAGAGGGAGAAGGCATTTGTACCAAAATACCTCCCAAGATTGCTCAGTGACCTCTTGGCTGTAGTGGCTGTGAACTTAGAGTGATAGAGATTGGAGAGATAGTACAGCTTGTCTGGAATTGAAAACAAAACTACTTCCATTCTTGCCTTGAATCTCATGCTGTACTTCTTCGTATTTTATCATCTGTTTTCTGGAGTAGTTTACACATTGGAACTGGACCTTTCCTTATTCAATGCTGTAACTAATCTGAAAAATGTTTACAAAGTAAAGATTCTTCCAAACAGAAGTAGTTCTGAAAGACTTGACAAGGCTTTCATTTTTTCTCAAAACTCTGTAATTACAGAGAGGTTGCTACATACAAGTCAGGTCTGGAACCAAACTTTGAAGTGAGCATCCTGAGCACTGAATTATAGATTTTATGTAATGAAGTGTGTACAATTAGAGTGCATTCTTATGCGAGGAGATCTTTGGCACCAAACCTAGAAGTGAAGTTGCAGCACGGCACGGGAATTTAAGGCATAGAACAATAACTGCCAGAACTGAGACAGTAAACTGGTGTGTGTAAGGCTTTGTTCTAGACTGGTGCTATTGACCATCGTTTGAAGTAGTTTTTTAAGATGTACTGGAGGTGCTTTAGATGCAGAATGATTTCCCTACCTGCACAATGCAGACCAAAGCACTGTAGGAGATGCTAACAAATAATAAACTTGGAAATTATTTAATCTGCAATGAGTGCAGTTAGTATCTGGTGGACTCCAGTGAAATTATAAAGAGCTGGGAATAAAAGCCTCTGCAGAAACAAGAATAATATTTATTTAGTGCAGGCCAGTGGTTGTAGAACTGTGGGTCTAACTTACATCTCACCAGTGTTTTCACTGAAAACTGTGGATCTTACCTTTAGTAATTGGTAAAATGCATCTTATAGTAAATAATAGTTTTAAATGAGTTAACTCCATTCAAAGTGGGAAAAGACGACTAATATTTCCATGTAGGAGGCAATGTTGAATTGCACAGCCATTCTCATGTGCTCATGCTCTTTGACTCTTCTGGAAGCCGGGAGGGTTGGCTGTGTGACCTGGTGCAAGGCAGGCCAGGGAAACTGAGCTACAAGTAATAGTTGCTCAGTTAAGGTCACCAGTGGTGCTGGGGGTGGAGGCAGGCAGCTGGAAAAGAAATGATCAGGTTTCCAGGACATTCAAGATTATGCTTTAATTATTAAATACTTTTTCTTTACTGGAGTCTTCATGCTTTATTGGGAAATATCAAAGGACAGTTTAAGCAGGGCATGGCCTGAGCAATTCTGAGTTCTGATTGTTTCTGTTGTTGGACTCGCTCTCCTGATCTTATACAAAGTACCTGTACACTCTTTGTCTCTGTGTGCTCTGTTTATCAAAGGGAGCTGGTTGTGAGAATGAATCAACTGTTTTAGACTGTCTTACACAAAATGCTGTGGAGTGTAAGAGGAACTTCTACTGACATCTCAATACGGGACTAATTCTGTGCAGGGCACATCAAATGAGCAAGGAAGTTTGGGATTACATCTTCTTCAAGGCAGCTCCATTTCCTAAAACAGAGATTCCAAAAGAAAAGTTGGACAAGCTAAAAGAGGAGTTTGAATTTTGGTATCCTGTGGATCTCAGAGTTTCTGGCAAAGATCTCGTTCCAAATCATCTGTCATACTACCTCTATAATCACGTGGCTATGTGGTCAGATCAAAGGTACGTTGGGAGATAAGCCAACCAGGTGTGCAGAAGATAAACCCGGGGAGTTTGTAGTTCTGCTGTGTTTGCTAATGGCTTTTTCTGGACTGTAGAACATTCAGAATTGGGTTGAAAATGTATTCTCTTTCATATTGCTGCTTTGATACAGCTGTCTGTAGTAGAAGTTACAGAAATTGAAGGCTTTTTACTATCATTTCCCTAGTTTTTTCCAGAATCCTTTGAAGTTTTTAAGATGCAAGATTCTTATGTACAAATTCTAAAACATTATTTAAAGCAGAAGTTGAGTTGCTGATACCCTTTCTGTAAGCACTGGAAAATCTAGGGTGTAACATCCCTGACTTGGCAGTTTCAGTCAGCTCTGGAGCAAACCTGAGGCTTCATGTCCTAACTAAACAGTGCCTTGGCTTGGTGCGTCTTTAGAGGGTGCGTGTGAAAACATACTGAAACATGCTGGTGTGTCTTTAGGGCTTTTTCTTCCTTTGGGACCGAGGAGAATACTGCGTGGCAGCATCTAGAATTGAATGCAGATGCAACCGATGTTGGAGTTGTGGTGTTTGGTACTATTTTTCATGGCTGTTTTGTAGAAGTCAAATGCCTTCTGTAAATATCTCCTCCAGTGGATTTTTCCATTGTTGAAGTGTATTCCTGTACTGGAATTCTAAGTGTCTTTATTACCATTAAGTTTTCTTAATTGCTTATCAAGGATCATGAAGCCAGCATGTCTGTACGTTCCCATGGACCATGCAGTACAGAGTGAGAATCTTGGCCCATCTCGTGGTGCTTTTAGAGGGATGTAGTTCTGTGCATGACAATACTGTGTTTGCAGTCCCTTGAACCTCTGGTGAAGAGCTGTATAAAACTATACAGGAAAAGCTGATTGCTGATGTATAGTAGAGATGATGGTGAGGAGTTTGCTATCTGCTTTCTGCACTGGAAGAGAGACATGGGACCTGGCTCTGTAAAGGGCTGTTGGGCAATGCCAGTCACTGACCTTTATGTTGGATGCTGCTGAATAGAGGGAGTGGGGGTGAATGAAGGTTGATTGTAGGTGCAGTGCTTTCTGCTTTGCATTTCAGCAGTGATAATCCCCAGTCCTTATCATGTAGTTCTTTTCATCTTCAAAGACAATTCTTTTAAGACATCCCCCAGGTAGTTTTTAAGATTCCACTTAAGATGTTCATCCCAAACATAAAATATTTCTTTTTTTTTTTTTTTTCTTAAAGAGAAAACTGTATGTACTTTTCCAAATCATTTGTATCTTGTCTTCAAACAGAGAAAAATGGCCAGTAGCTGTGCGAGCAAATGGACATCTCCTCCTCAATTCCGAAAAGGTACAGTGAGGTTTTGTGTATGAGATGCATTTTGTGGTTGTCAAAATAGGCACTTGGGAGCCAGACTGGAAAAATCTTTCTTGAAATTTAAGAGGAGGGAAGTAGTGAATATTCTAGATTCTTCATTGGTGCCCTTCAGGTTTTTTTTATTCTTGACAGGTAAAGACATGCCTTCCCTCCAGTTCTGTCTCACACTTCTCCCAGGTTCACCAGCTCAGTAAAGGTTTCAGTGCATTTCTGTTAAGTTTTTGAGTCATGTAGAACACAGAATATTATTTATTTATTTTGGACTAAGTTTTAGCCTTGTTAAGCATTGGAGTAGGTGCAGTGAGAGGAAAAAGTTTATGCCAGTAAGTTGCTAATGTATGCAAGTGCCTGAATTCCATTAGGAGTGTCTGAACCTAGGAATCAGGCTTTGGAGACTGTCTAATATGAAGCACAGAAACCCCCCAGAGTCCTTGAAAGATCAATGCAGGATGAGCTGAAAATACCAGTTTTGAAGTAGCATTTAAGTTTAATTTAGGTGATTTTTGGATTTAAATTTTGGTCCCGATTTGTCCCAGTTTTCAAAGCCTGACAAAGTCTGGGGTGGAACCCAATTGATGCAGAGGGCAGGTGCTGCTTCCTGGCAGCTGTGGTGTGCGTGGCCTGCATGGTAACAACTTGTGCAAGTCTCAAGACAAATTCAATACTCAGGAGTTAGATGAGTGCTTGCAAAGTCTAATCTGCTTCCACTGAGAGACCTTGTTTGGATTTACCAAACTGCTGTTGCTGTGATTCAGGAGTAAATGCTTTCTCAGTCATTTGCCCCAAGCCGCCTTGTGCCTGTCCTGCTTATCCAGCACAGAATGGATGTGTGAGAAAACACAGGCTCCTCTATTTCTTTCAGATGTCTAAGTCTACAGGCAACTTTCTTACCCTAACTCAAGCTATCGACAAGTTCTCTGCAGATGGTAAGTATGTTCTGACCTGTGTGTGGTTTTCAGTTATACCAAAATGACGAAAGTGAGTGTTTTGCTCTCAAAGGAGCAAATATTGGAGTATTGAATTGCAGTGAATCTACCACATACCACCTGCTCTTGGTTGCAAATTGGGATGTGTGTTGGCACAACACTTGTTTCAGCCAAGAACTAGCTGCTCCTGATGTCGGGACCTTCTGGAGGTCCCAGTTCATTCTTCCATGCTCACTTAAGAGATGGTAGCAGAAGACACATGCTGTTGCTGCACATGGTGTGTGGTACCTCCATGCCCATGTTCCTTCTTCATGCTCTTGTTTCTGGACAGTGATTGTGCTGGTCTCCTGGCTCTGGGTGTCTGTCTGGCTTCCTTCTGAAGGAGGGCAGTGCACCTTTCCTGGGTAAAGTGCAGCTTTTGAGACATCTCTCTCTAGCTGGCCAGGCAGTTGGTAAACCCACTTTACATTTTATTAACTCATAATGAAGAGTTATTTGTGATGAATTTTGAGTCTCGTGCCTCCTGCACCTGCATCATGGCGGGCCAGCCACGTTAGCTGATCGGTTCTTTCAGGCATGCGTTTAGCCTTGGCTGATGCTGGAGACACCGTTGAAGATGCCAACTTTGTGGAAGCCATGGCAGATGCTGGTATCCTTCGTCTCTACACGTGGGTGGAGTGGGTAAAGGAGATGATTGCAAACAGAGACAGTCTAAGAAGTGGTCCTGCCAACACCTTCAATGACAGAGTCTTTGCCAGGTACTGTACAAAGGCTGAGAATATAGTTTGATCCTTTTTTTTTTTCTTTTTTTCCCTTACAAATTAATGAAAAGGTTCTGGGATTGCGCTGCACTGGTGACACTGAGAGTGTTGTACACGGTGTTGCCACTATGTGGGGTAGACTGTGCAATATTGATGTTTTCCCTCCCTAGTGAAATGAGTGCAGGCATAAAGAAGACAGACCAAAACTACGAGAAGATGATGTTTAAGGAAGCTCTGAAAACTGGCTTCTTTGAATTTCAGGTAGGAGGTCTCTTTTCAGGTGTAAAAAAAGTAACACTTGGTATTTGTTACTTTGTGGGTTTCTTTTGATCCTGCTGTCTCTGATCTTTAATTATACCACGGAATTGGAATCAGAATTGCAACAAGAAACAAGTGTGCTTTAATGGAATAAATCTGAAATTACAGAAGTCTGCTTGTGGCATTTAAAAAAGGTCCAGAGGAAAACAGTTGTGGTGCTGCAGATAGTCCTAATACCTTACATAAGCAAGAAGCTGCTTAAAAAAAGACACTATTAAAAAGCATGTTTCCTTTCTTTAGCTCCTTTAATAAGGAACTCTTCATAAGAAATCCAGTTAATACATCCACAAAGTTGTTTGGAAGCAGAGTGCTTTTTGATATACTCCATAAACCGTGTCTCCAGAGTGTCTGCTGAACTGTGCCACTTGCTTAATGAACTGCAGACACTCCTTCATGTGTCTCCTTCATGATATTCAGGAGTGTGATGAAGTAGGCTGAGTTATATGGATGATGATAGATCATATTCATTAGCTTTTTCTTACTACTTATTAGTGTCTTTATGCAAGCTCTTCAGGATGATAGTACCTGATACACAGCTGTGGGTGCATTCCTCCTTTATGCCTGTGTCAACAAATACTTTTTAAAATGTACCATGTTAATGTGACAATCAAACGGCCAGCCAATAGAGTCACACTTGGGTGCTGCAGGAAAATGCAGTTCCTGCAATAGTCCATTATTGAGTGCCAAGATGCTTACATTCTCGGGGCATATTGGAGCAAGGAATTGTGCGCATTTCCCTCGAGCGTTTCTCCGTGGCAGTTGGAATGTGTTGGTGATGGTGCCTTGTCTGTGTTTCAGGCGGTGAAAGATAAATACCGTGAGCTGGCGATCGAGGGGATGCACAGAGAGCTGGTCTTTCAGTTTATTGAGGTTCAGACTCTGCTGCTGGCTCCGATCTGTCCCCACTTATGTGAGCACATCTGGTCACTGCTGGGAAAGGTACTAATGCTTCAGCTTTGCCATTTGATTCAGATCTAAGCTTTGGCTGGTTATTATTAAGGCTCATATCCAGTTTATGGATGTCTTTCATATGCAGGTAGAAGAAAAATATATCTTATAATATGAAGAGTTGTAATAGCTTATTGTCCGTAGGGCAGTGAACACACGGAGTTAGCCTGTTACCATGGTGATATATACAACTTTAATACAAGTCACTTCAATTATCTACTCACAAAGAGATGATCTAAAATTAATCCAAACAGTGCCATATTCCTACACTTATGCATGAACCTTAACATGTTTTTTTAAGTGCCTTGTGCTTGTAGATGAATTTCTGTAGCTCTGTGTCGGGTGTTGTTGTATGTACAGTGCTTAACACACTTGCAAGTGAACACTTACTGCCCGTATGCTCACTGCTTTACAGCCTAGTTAGAGGTGGGTGCTCAGTGAGGTTCAAACTGTCTAAACTCCAGTTGCCAGTCAGGCTATAATGGGTTGAAAAAGCACCAGATACTAATGTGTTTTCATCTCAGTGCATGTAATTTTTTTCCTTCTTCAAAGCCTGATTCCATCATGAGAGCCTCATGGCCAGTAGCGGGTCCTGTGGATGAGGTATTGATTCGCTCTTCTCAGTACCTCATGGAAGCTGCTCATGACCTCCGACTCCGTCTCAAGAGCTACATGGCACCTGTGAAAGGAAAGGTGAAGGCTACCAGGTCATCTTTTTAAGTGTGTGTACTTCATAATTCTGTATTGCCTCAGGACTCCGTCCTATTTTTTTTTTCCTTTGTTTTCTTAGAAAAGTACTAAAGAACCTTCCCAGAAGCCTTCTCACTGTACCATCTATGTCGCAAAGAACTACCCACCGTGGCAGCACATCACCTTATCAGTCCTGCGCAAGCACTATCAGGTGGACATCCTTTCACATTTCTTTGGGCTGCTTTTCTGTGGGCTCTTTTCTTCTGTCTGTAAAAAGGTTATAAGCTGTAAGTTGTTACCAAGTTATTTAAACATAAAGTGAGATAGCTTTAATTTTCTTTATGCTTTTACAACTGTTGAATAAATTTTTGGTGTTTAATGAAAATGTCCCAAGGAATGTCATTGATTTGACAGTATGATTTCACTGCTTTTTATCAATCTGAGTAAAAAGTGGCCCACGCTTCATTGTTTTGGGGTTTTTTGTTGGTTTTTTTTCATTTGTAAGTGGTAGCTTTTGAAATATTCTTCCCAAGGGTATTTCTGAGGAATCTTTGACTGACAGATTAATGCTGCCTTACTATGCAGGTGGGCTCAGAAGCATTCTTCTGGTCCTTGAATAGGTGTATAGCATTTGGTGATGTTAAAAGAAATACGTTGCAATGCAATATATCAGCCATAAGCAGAAGAAATAAGCATTTCTGAAAGCAGAAGAATCTGCTTCCCACATGTGAAACTGCTGAGAGTGACTTTTGGCATCTTGATGAGCCATCCTGCTCAGCCTGAACACGGCCCTGTTGTAGCCATTAGATTAGATAGCCTTCCAGGGCTACTCCAGCTTGTGGTATTGAGATAAAGCAATGCTCCTCATGTGAAATTTCCTTTTTGGGTGTTAAACTTCAGGCATTTTATAGGCTTTTTTATATGTTAAAATTTGCTGTTTGGTCAGATGCACTAAATAGGATTGTTGAAAATATCTAAATTTTGAATGTAAACCCCAAGCAATTCAGGGACCCAGTGCTTAAAAAGGTGCTTGTGATAAGGCTTACAGTTGGATTTAAAATACATTCTGTTAGAAAATTTAAGGATATTAATATATAGTCACCAGAGGGAATAAAGAAAATGTGGAATAACAGTGTGTTGTCTGAATGGCCATGGCCATAGTTGTCCCCCTTTTTTTTTTTTTTTTTGGTCAAAGTTTAAAAATTTTATTTTAAAAATGTTTCAAAGGGATGAGAAAATTATTATATGTAGAATCAATGATGATGACAATGACTGCTGGTATTTTTGGGAAAGCAAGTAGTGTATAACATATTACAGGGCAAGTATTTCTGATGATACTTATACTTTTTTCTATTGGATGTTCACCAATGCTTAGGCCAGTGGAGGTCAGCTGCCAGATAATAAAATAATTGCCAGTGAGCTTAACGCCTTGCCAGAGCTGAAGAGGTATATGAAGAAGGTTATGCCTTTCGTTGCCATGGTCAAGGTAAGTGTCAGAGGGACCACTCTTGTATAGAAAAAGCTGTTGTGAATGGAACATGTTGGAAGAAGGCAGCAATAATCTGTAACGTGGGTATGGGTGTTATTTCCTTTATTTCATTCCTGGATCTCCTGCTAACTTTTGACTTCAGCCTCTGTCCTGCCCTTTGCTTACTTGGCATCTTCATGGTTTGGTTCATAAACTACTTTGACATCTCTGGAAGAAAGATACAGAGAAAATGTCTGTATGTGACTTAGCCCAAGTGTAGTTGAGTCTTGTTTTGCAGGTTGTATGATCTGTGCTTCAAATACACGGGGATTCCTCTACACTTGAAATGCGTCATGTTTGACTTTTCCAGTTTTTCATGCTGAGAGGAGAATAAGGTGTTGCTCTGGAGTCATAAAAGTGTTTAACACTTGAAAGTTAAGAGCAAGGCTAGAGATAATTGATTGCACTGCATTTAAGGGAGGGGAAAAAGGGACTGTTCTGAGCCCTGCATGGAGTTATGAATTTTGTATATCATTCTTGTGGTTTTATTACTAATGTTCTGATATTTCATTATTATTTTCCCAGAGTCATGCAAGCCTATGAAAATCTTGGCTTGCAATTTTTTCAAATAAACTTTTCTGTGCTTGCTGTTGCAGATAAAAATTCAATACAGCAACTAGGAAGGTTCAAGAAGCAAAAATAAGCAGAATTTTAAATACTAAAATAGCAGGGTGGGTGGTCAGAGTAGGATTTTAAACCTTTTTGACTTCTCATGATCTGTAGAAGTTAAGACTCTTAATGAGTCTAAAATTACTACTTTTTCTCCTTAAGCTTTAGCTTGATTTTAAAAATGGATGTAATAATATGTTGTGTTTGTAAGCTTTGTCATATTTTATAAATGAGGGTGCTCTTTGCCCCCTCTCTCGGGTTGTTCTAGCTCTTTCTTTTCACAGTAGCTCAGCAGCCTTCAGAGGAGCAGAGAGCACAAAGTCACTGCGAGGCTGCCTGCGCACGGTTGTAAAGCGATGCAGTGATGTGTTAGATCAACTGCTACGCTGGAAAAGGTCAGGCAGACTTTCAGTCCCACGGGTGTGTTAGGTCTGAAGCAGCCCTGGTTTTTGATGTCCTTAGTGTGGCAGTGGTTGGTGGTCCTGGTGCACACGGGGCTGGCACGCTGGAGCTCACCCGACAGTGGATCCTTTCACTTTGAAAGAGCAGTAAGCACTTTCACATGAAGACATAGAAACATCTGAGCGCAGACTCCCTAGATCTGTGAGTTTTCCTCTGAAACCAAGTATTCAGCAGTTCCAGTGTAGAGGGAGCATTTCTGCTTGTGCTTCCTATTTGTCAAAGCAGGGCTTAAATGTAGAAGAAACTTTGTGATTTGCAAAGGGAAGCAATTCAGTGTTAATGTAGGGAATCTTTCACATTAAACTGACAAGGAAACCAGGAAACCACAACTGTGCTGAGTCTGACAAAGCAGAGCTTCAAAGGAGACAGCTGGCTCAGCGTGTGAAAGCGAGGAAGGGATAGATTCAGTTCCGAAGAGGAAGTTCTGTTTTAGTAAAAAAAAAAATAATTCATGTGGTTTTTATGTTGCCTTTAATACTTTGTCTTTTGTGATGGTTGCTGTTGGCTTTCTGGACTAATTAAGTTACTTTTATGTTAACATATAAAGTAGTTCTTATTTCCCTGCAGAGAACTTGTTTTACGACTGCTGTGAACATGTCCAGTTGTTGTGCTCTTGTCCTTTATTTTAAACTAGGTCATAAGACTGCGTTTCCTGCTGTGAAATACCACTGAAGTGCTGACTTATTTTGTGAATTCTCAACCTGCACATTATGTAGGGATTATAAATAACTGTGAATGTCAAACACCTTTTCAATTCTATATTAAAAATGTGTTCTAATTGCTCTTACTCCTCCCAGCAGTGTCACTAACTCCCTGTTGAAGAAACCCTGTTACAAGAAAATTATTGCTCCTGTGTTAGCATGTTGTGCCAGCAGAGAGCTCTCATATTTAAAAGCCTATTCTCTTCATGACTAATGTAGATAGCTTGGCATTTTGAAGCATCATTTTACGTGAAGTGTTTAGAGGGTTTTAATCCTATATTTTTGTTTGTTTTGTTTTTTGTCTTGTGTTTTGGGTTTGGTTTTTTTTTTGGTTTGTTTTTTTTTCCCCTCTCTGATAGGAAAATCTGGAGAAGAATGGTTCACGTGTTCTTGATCTGGAACTGGAATTTGATGAACGTGCAGTGCTCATGGAGAATATTGTTTATCTGACAAATTCCTTGGAGGTTGGTACATACTTGGCACATTCATCACTTGGTTTTTATTGGAATAGCTGGAGGACCAGCCTTTCTTAAGCCTGTTTACATTAACGTCTGGGTGTACGTTGCTCAAGTAGTAGGTTTTTTTAAATCAACTTCCTGTATTTCAGTCTTGCTGTTTGAATTTGTCCAATATAGGTGTATAAATCTGTTAAATATAGGCACAAGACACAGTGGTGGGTGTGCAGTGTACAAACATGTTCCCACCATACAGGGGTGGTTTTTACTGCACTACTGGTTGTATCTGTGATAGTAAAATCCAGTGACACTTCTGAAGAGACATTTTTCTCTGAGGCAACCAGTATCTTACATTTTTTCCCCTGAAGAATTGAAGAGGAGATGTTTCAAGGCATTGCTAGCAAGAATGATCAGAGTCCTTAGCTTTGGACTCTTATAGTGGCATGTTAACCATAGCAGGTTACCTTGCCCTTTTCAAGGAGGAGGTTCTGGGCAGGGCTGTAGAAGAATGGATGCCAATCTCGTAGTTGCTTTGTAGCGTAACCAGAATTGAGTTCAATAGGCAATATTCTGAAGAGGGGACAGCTCAGGCAGGCTGTGTTTAAAGAAAATGAAACAAAAACCCCCTCCAACAGAAAAAAACTTATCAACCCCAAAATACCCAAACGAAAAGCAACTGTTTCAATAATCAGAAAATATATATATATATTGCAAAACTTCATTTTGTAACCTACACAGTATGTAACAAATGTGGCTTGATTGGACTTGTCACATATTAGAATGAATTCAGGAGTGAGCAACAAATTCTATTTTAAAATGCCATAAATCTGCCAAAACCACTGAACAGGGGGAGGGAGCAATTAAACAGTGGATTCTTCATGTTGGAGAATCTAGAGAAACTTGAGAACTGGGCTCTTGGATCTCCTGCAGTTGAACAGGAGATGTTAGGTTCTGTGCCAGGGCAGAATCACCCCCTATTTCTGCAGAAGTTGGCACTGACTGGCCATCAGCTCTGCCACAGAGGGCTTCAGGGTTACTGTGGGCTTGTCAAGACCAATGTAGGCTTCATGTGAGTGCTGTCACTGCACATGAGCCACGCTGTGTGGTGACCTACATTAGAAGGAGTTGTCTATATGGGATGTGATTTGGTGAGTCAAGGGAAGTCATCGCTCTGCCAAGCCTGAGTTTGTCTGTGTGTCAGTGTTGTGCCCCCCTTTCATCCTCCCCCACTCTGCACCCCCAGTTTAAAAGGCTTGAGGACTGGTGGCTGGTGAGCAGAGGACCATCAGGATGGCTGGGGTGAGCCCGGAGTGCATAGCCTACAGTGGGAGGCTGAAGGAGGGGGGCTTGTTGAGACCAGCTGAGGGGAAGATCTTGGACAAATCTTTTCTCCTTAGGGAGTTAAAGATGCTAAAGCCTCTTTCTTGGTAGTGGGCTGACAGCCAAACCAGGGATGGTAACTGGGAGTTACTGCTGGAGCTGCAGCTGGTGCTGCTGAGGTGGGCCATGAGGAGAGGCAGTGGGGTAGCCTTGAACAGGCTCCCCAGAGAGGCTGGGGTCCTCCAGGAGATCTCTTGGAGTCCTTGGAGGCTGACTGGTGGGCACCAGGGTCACCCTCAGAGGTCCCTTCCAAACAATGGTTTGTGATTTTCAGGTGTGCTATTGTTGCCTTATCTCATGCACATTTCCTTTCCACTTTACTGTGCAAACAGTTGTTTGATAGACCTAGTAACTCCTGTTGCTCCTTCCAAAACTGTTAACCTCCTGTTTGTTCCCTCCTCCTCCTTTTTTATTTTTTACAGCTGGATCATATTGAAGTGAAGTTTGCTTCTGAAGCAGAAGATAAAATAAAAGAAGACTGCTGTCCTGGAAAACCATTTTCCGTCTTCAGAACTGAGGTACAATGAGAAATTCAGATACTGGGAGTCTGAGAACTTAATTTAAAAAAACCCAGACAAAAGCAAATATGCCATTAAAAAACTTTAATTAGATATTACCATTGGGTTTGTTTTGCCTTTGACCCAACACACCTTCAAAACAAGAAATGTTTCCTGAAGCAATTATGATTTATTTTTTTTCTTCCTCTGTATAGAGCCCTAAATGTGACTATGATGACATCTCAGCTTTGAGGCTTTTTCAGTCACCACATTTTAATGATTTGACCTGAAGACTGTTAAAAACAAGTGACCTGAGCGTTCACATAGTCTTAGATACTTTTTCCTCTCAGCCACATGCCTCAATGCTGCTGTTTAGATCAGGTAGATTGTGTTCTGGTTAAAACACAGGCCAAAAATGGAGGATGGAGATGGTCTTGTGCAAGTGTGGCTGAATCCCACTTCACCACTGTTACTTAGAAATTGTGGTGTTGCTTATATACTACTTTTAAAGTGTTACAAATTTCCATGCCAAACTTTGTACTCCTGTTTGCTAAATCCTGAAGGTTTTCATAATACTTTCTGTGGTTCTGTTAGTTTATAATGGGCTAATAAATTCTGTTCAGTTGCACAAAAATAAAACCTCTCAAAAGCATTTCTACAGCTGTGTCATGGAGTCTTGGAAGAATTAGTGAGTGATGTGTAAGACTAGTGAAGCTCTGCAACAGTGGTATCATGTGTGACTATTTCTAGCTATAACACTTTTCAACAGTAAAAATTTCACTGATTTCCCTCAATATGTCCTTAAAATTTGCGTGTGCTCTGGCCTACATTGGGGGATTGTTTTCATTCTGCCTCTGGCAGTCAGTGTTTCTAAATGAAGTTCTTCCATCCAGAGTATTTGTTGATACAAGATGTTTATTTGTTTTACTTTCATGTTTCCTCTGAGGCTTGGGTCACAAGTACAGATTCTCCTTTAATGTTTGTATTTGCTTCCTCTCAGCCCAGTGTGTCTGTATTTTTGGTGAACCCTCAACCATCAAATGGCCACTTCTCTACAAAGATTGAAATCAGGCAAGGGGACAGCAGAGAGACAGTGATCAGGCGCTTAATGAAGATGGACAGAGGGATCAAAGGTGAGATACCAGCACAGACCTGCAGCTGCCACGTGCTGATTGGATGAGCATTTCCAGCAGAGAAGTAGAAATAAAAACCTGCTGAAGTTAGTGCTGCTGTAATAGATCCTTAGAAAGGAGAGAGATGTTTTGTGCTTCGGTGAATAAGGGAAAACATGCAAATAAGTAGGCTTTTCTGTGGGATTTCCTCATTAGTCCTTTGTTCTGCCACTGTTACACTGAAACCTAGTTCCAGCCAGAGATGAGCATGGATGGTATTTCCTCTTGTGCTTTCAATTGCCAAGAAAAAGCATTAGTCCTGTAAAGCTGTGGTCAGTTTAAATGTTTCTGGTAGCTTGACAGACTAAAAGTGGTCTTTGTAAGTAGCACTGTTTTAGGGTGGGTTCTTTTCCTTGTTTTTTTTCTTGGAAATAAGCAATGTTGGGTTTTTTCCTAGCCTAGTTGTTGATAATTAATAATAGTATTCCTCACTTATCCACCTGCTTGGAAAGATAATTTAGGAAAACACAGAATAGCATGATGCAGTTCCATGTCAGACAGTAAGTATTAGGCTTCTGGCCAGTGTGATGAATGAAAGTAGCTTTCTTAAAGGAACAGCAGCTGTGTTTTTGTTGAAGAATGCAGGAATTAAGAATCAAGTCTGAAGCACTGCGAGGGGTGTATACAAGGAAAAACTGGACCTTATCCAAAAGCTTGTGACAGCAGAGTATTTTTTTCTTTCTGTGTCTTTCAACAGCTTGTGTTTATATTAATGTTTATCCGTAGAACAAAGACAACTGCACATTGATGATGGTTCACACAGAGGAATGTGTGATAAAGTATGTAGCAAACCACAGGCAGGGGAAGTGTGCTGCATACATGGTAGGTGTGTATGTGTACCTACTACCCTGCTGCAGGCTGGGTGTGTTGAAATGATTGAAAGGAAGTGAGATGATACAGTTACTTTCTCACTGTCTTTCCCAGGAGGTGTCACTGTTCTGTTGGTGCACAAGAGCTAGAAGGTTATGCTTGGAGGAAGGCTTGGCTGAAAGATCCCAGGCTTCCTTGAGATGACCCTGTAGCTCACTGTGGATCCTGTAGTCTGACTAGCCAGTCTCTTTCCTGCAGATCTCTCTAAAGTGAAGCTAATGAGGTTTGATGATCCTGTGCTTGGGCCGCGCCGAGTTCCAGTCCTTGGCAGAGAAGAAGCAGAGAAGACCCCTATTCTGGAGCAAGCCATCTTCCACATTGACCTGGAGGAGAAACACGTGCGCATTACGGAGAATGGTCTGACAAAGGACATTGGTGACACAATTGTTTATCTAGTTCATTAAACTCGCGCCTATCTGCCTTAATCTCTGGCAGTGAAAAAATTCATAGAGTGACTTTGAAAGCATCTGTAACAAAAAAAAAGATAAGAATTTGTCCTATAAAAAGAAAAGCCCACCCAAACCAACCTAATTTTGCATGCAAGTTCACCCCAGCTCTTTTAAACATGGATATAATAAAACTATTTTCCTCTGGCCTTTTGGCTTTTCTTGAAAAGAAACAGTTACCCTGAATGTTAACATGGACAGTCTGCCTTTTCAGCTGTGGACAAACACAGGAAGCAAATGAGTACCCCACTTGGAATTCTTCCTCCTAAAGAGGTTGGGATCTGAATAGAGAAGTTAATGTAAATCTCTTGTAATAGAGGGGAGGAAGTGGTTTGCATGCTGCTGTGTCTTGCTTTTCAGTGACCCAGGTGACAACGCCATTAGGGCACTTCTACACAGACTAGCAGTTCAGGAGTAATTGGGTGCTGAAGAACTCTTGAGCAAGAGCTGATCTGAAAGCTTCCATGCTTCTCAGCCTTAAAATGGGAGTGCCTACAGTAAATGCTGTTAAAGATGGACTTTTCCTTTCTTATTCTTTCATAAAACTATTCACAAATCTATTTGTAGAAAGGTTAAGTGTTCTTTTCATGGATTTCTGAAGCGTGCTGTTTTTTGGCAATTTCAGAGCTATCGCAGGCTGCTTTCCCCTTTCTGGAGTTACGAATTGTCACATGCAGCTTCAGGACTTGTGCCTGCAAACTCACGAGGGTGGCTGGTGACAAGCAGCACACTGCTGCACACCATCACTCTATGGCAGTTCCACGGGGTTTTTTTGTTTTCTTTTTTCCCTGCCATGGGGGCAAGGTAAAATATGGTATTTCTAATTGTCTCTGTGTTCAAATGAATCAACCAAACTGATTGATAATGAGCAAGATAGAGCTAAAAAGCTTGATGTTTGGTTGTTTTTGGTTTTTATTTCCTATGACAGTCCGTTGGCTTCCAGGAGATGTCACTGCTCTGCTTGTTCTTGTGCATTTTGTCACAATAAAACCTAGGAACAGGATAAAGAGGCTTTCTTATTAACAAAATTCTGGCCTTACTTAGTAGTCTTCATGTTACAATTTTGGTTAGAGCAATCTGGATAGGGAACCTTTGTTCTTTTTGCAACTGAGATCATTTTTGAAGTACAGAAATTCACAGCCATAAAGAACAGGGTTATTGCTTTCATTTCCCAGCTCTTCCAGTTTCCTGCTGTAGCACCACAGGATATTTCCTTGGCTTTCTGTGCCCTTTGTCTCTTCAGGAGAATGCATGGGTACTTCTCTCCAAATGGTGTGAAGCATGAATAGTGTTTCTTATGGAAGGAAGTTAAAATAATTTGTGCAAGTTCACAGGTCGGAGCCTGGCACTGCACAGCGATGTCAGCAGCAGGAAGATCAGCTCAGGGCAGAAACTACACTGACTTCTCACTGCAGATGTTTTCCAGAGTGACAGGAGAACATCTCTGTGAGGCTGTTCTGCTGCCTATCCCAGCACGTGCGAGAGAAGCATCAGGCTTAGATCAAATTGTCTCCTCTGTGTCCAGCCAGGAGTCCTTCACATCACAACAGAGCCAGCAACGGATGACCAAGGCACCATGAAGCCTGTTCTGTGCCCATTCTGCAGGTGCTTGATGAATTTCTCATTTTAGAAACAAAACACTAAGCCCCTGGTGAGTTAAATCTCCCCTGGCACCAGCACAGTGCTGGTCCTACTTTCCCCCACCATCAGGGTCTGGGTTTGGTGTGTTTAAGCAATGAAAGCTCTACAGGAGGTACATGCTCTCAACTGCCTTGCAGACATGCTAAAGCTGCACTTAACTTCTTGTCAACCAGATCTGGTTCCGTCCTTCAAACTCGACTCAACTGAATGCTTTAATTGGAGAGCCTCCTGCTGCCAGGCTGGTGGGGAAGATGGGGGCGAGGAGGGGTCCCAGCCGTTCGGAGCTGGTGTGACGTCAGGGTGTGGAGTGTGGTGATGTCACCTGTGCCACGTGCTGGGGCTGCTCCCAGGTATCTGCTTCCCTGCCTGGCTGGCTGTTGTTGCTCCATGACAGGATGAATGTCTCTGGGGTCCCATTGCCGTTATTCCTTCCTGGGGAGTGCCCGAGGATGGGACTTAGGTTCTTTCTGGTCTCAAATAAAGAGTTGAGTTAGGAGCCCCATCCTTATTTAACAATATGAATAATCTGTATATAAAGAAAATAAATAGAAAATCTGTATATAAAGAAAGTAAATCTACAGAGAAACTGTATAGCTGATGAGAAATGAATGCTCACTGTTGCATGTTACACTGTGAAATATCTCTCTGCAGAGAGAGTTGGGTAGAGCTGCTCTTACTCAGGAATTCAGTTCAAAGCTGTTTATTAATCCCTCTGGGCTTTGCAGGCAGAAGAGAGAATTATTGACTCTGTGGCACCAGCAAAGTATCCAGAATCTATTATTTTTGTTTAAAGCAGAAACAGTTATTCTTCAGCAGTGCCTTATTGTGTCAGGATTGTGTGACCTTTGGTGAATTATTTCCCACTGAAGTGGGGAGCAGCAGAAATCATCATGAAGAGCTGGAGATGCACATCGGCTGCTGAGCTGGGGAATAGATACCAGTGAGGTTGGTTTAGCATGGTCTTCTTTAGGAGTTGTACCATCCTTTCGAGGACCAGCATTCGTATCGCTCAGCTCTTGAGCTGTGGCAGCAGTGAACCCCCCGTCCTGTCGCGCGAGCCATCCCTGGGCTGCTGGGGCAGCCCAGCCAGAGAGCGATGCCACCAACACCCGGCCAAAATCTTCCACCCTGGAAAAATCAATATTGACCCTTGAAGCCTCTTCCAGTGAAATTGTGACTGGTGTGCTACGTTACCAGAAGGACGGGAGCTGGAGATCTGGTCACAGCATGACTCTCAGCTGTCACAAGGCAATTTGTACAAGTTAGCCTGGCTGCTGCTTACTCCCTGAAAGCCTCTGGAGGCATTTTCTGCACCCAAGAAACTCTGAGATACGAGTGAGCTCAAACCCCTCTGTGCAGGGTGACCCAGGAGGGGCTGGCAGTGTCTACCACAGCCTCCCTGCAAGCCCTCGGTGTGGCCAGTGTGCCCTGGGGGTCTGCGGTGCCCCGGCTGGAACCTGAGCCTGGCTGAATGCGCGTTACATCCGTGGCATAAAGGGGATTCAGTTGTTGCTCCTCTGATCTTTAAGCAGTGTCTGTTAGAGTAATTTCTGATCCATTAAGCAGAGATGTGTGTCTAATAGGAAGAATTTTGATTTCTTTTGATGTTTTATTTCTTCAGGAGCAGATTGGATTTTTGCATCCTTTTTTCTCTTTATTTGCGCAGGGGTCACATTACTTTCCTCCAGGTTTCTTTTATGTCTTTCATAATGCGTGAGGAGGAGAAAATCGTCACCACTAATTTGCATTAAGGACATGAGTTAGTTTCAAAGGCACGGAGCACTTCAGCAGCACTTTCTGAAAATAGTTCTTTGGGTTTTGTTCTGACACCACTCTAAAAGCCAGGCTGCTTATTTGGTGGAGGGAGGTTTATGATGCTCCCTGGCTGAATCTGTCATGGGGTCTGCAGCTGTCTGTGGGACCCTAAAGAGTTGATGGAGCGAAGCAGCCCAGGCTGGGGCAATGGCAGCACTGGGGCTGGAGGGGCTGCAGGGAGCCCTGTGGTGCTGGCTCTGGGCAGCAGTTCCTGCCTCACCTTTCCCTGCTCTGGGATCTCCCATGGAGAAGGCAAAACCAGGCTTGTGATCGATTTTTCCAGTTGATGCTTTTTTTGGTTTCTGTTCTGGATGTATCCATCGGGATCTGTTGTGAGTCTGTGGGGATCTGAGAACTTCAGCTGAGACTTCTGTCTAGCAGCCTGAAGAACTTTGGGACATGCAGCTGTGCAGATTTATTGCCCCCAGGCTCTTGCCCCGCTGTTGGAGCTGGGCTGGGCTGCTCAGCCCCCCTCGGCTGCGGGTGCGGGGGGTGGCCTGTGCCTGGGGTGCAGCCTGGCTCAGCACCGTGGGCAGTGCCGCTGGCTGGCCTCTGCAGGGGCAGAGCTCGCCCCCCGGGAGGGTGGGCTGGGGCACCCCTGCCCGCAGGTGCCCCCTTCCCCAGCTGCAGCTCGGTGCCTGTGGCCGGGGTCGCCGTGCCGGAGCACGGCACTGAGCACTGCTCCTGTTAACTGCTGCCAGCGTGAGGGATGGATCCTGCCCACCGCCCAGCGCTGTTTGTGCCAGCACATGCAGGATGCTGCAAATGCCTTTTTGATCTGAAAATCTGTTCTGTTACCTTGGTGCATTTTTAAAGCAGAACTAATGCATTAAATCTAAGCAATTGCTCTGTCCCCTGCACGGAGGCAAACCCGGCATTGGTTTTGTAATGGAATGGCAGCGCCAGGCAACTGCTCATGTTTTTAAAGTACTTTGTAGGAGCAGAGCTGTGTGTGTCTGTGCAGCTGCTGTGGAATTGCACAGCCTGGAGCAGATGCTGTACAAGATAAACATCGCTATGTAATCGGGTGGCAGGGAACAAGGAGCCTGGTCAAGTCAAGGGGGAGACTCAGCCAAGGCCTTGTACACACCAAGCTTTTAGTGAAACCTGTGTGTGTCCAGCACCCCTCAGGATCTGTCTTCCCTGTGTTGAAGGTACCAGGCAGAGGATTTCTGAGTGATGGGCTGAAATGAGCTACCCAAGTGCACGGAAATTCTCTAGATCGGATCCATATCTGCCCCCTGAGTTCACTCTTGCTCTGGAGCAATCTCGGTAGGATGTGCAGGGTGAGGTGGAGAAGGTGGTCCTTGGTTGTGCTGCCTGTGTAAACCCTCCTCGCTCCCTCCTGGAGACCCTCGGTGGAGGCTGGGCAGTGCTTCTGGCAGCTGCTGGTCAAGTGGCCCAAGAGCCGAAGCCATGAGCTGCCACCAGACCCTGCGGGAACGCTGCCACTTAGCCAAGGGTGTCCTAGATAAACAAACCTCCTAGTGAAGGGAGTCTGAGTCATGAGTCTTTCTACCCATCCAGTCCTTCTCCATCACCACCCACCATGCAGAGTGCTTTGTTTTTAAAAATAAAATGCAGGAGTATTTTACAGCAGTTTCTCTGCTGCTTCTCGTCCCCTTTGGTAAGTTAACCCAGGGTTTAATCCTGATAACCTGGTAAATTAATCCTGGGTACAGTGCCCAGTAATCCAGTAAATTAGTCCTGGGTACAATGCCCGGTAACCTGCTGCTTCTCACAGATCAACGTATTGTGGAGGTTTCCTGGTCCAGCCATGGCTTTGAGAATGTGAACCTAAACTGCTGTCTTAGCTGGGACTTGTGCCCTGAACACTCAGTGCAGATGGATTTGCTGTTCTGGGGAGAGCAGCAACGAGCCGCTCATTCTGCAGTGGAGGGGTTTGTAGCAAAGGGGTAGTGCTGTGGGGCATCGGCGGGGGGTGATGGGAGCAGGACCAGGGTCCTGTCCCTGCCTCCAGGGACTCGCTCCTAACCACCTAAATGGAGCAAAGCTCTGTGCTCTCCTCTGGGCCAGAGATTTCAAAGCACTTTAAAAAAGAGAATAAAAAGAAGTTGAACAATGCTAAACATTATCATTATATTTGCTTATAGGTTCCAGCAGGGGGCAAAGAGCATCAAATTTGGACAGCAGGAGCTTGAGCTCAGACTGGCTGAAATGAGGCTGAAGCTGGAACCTGTCTGGTGACCCCAAGAGCAGAGCCTTTGTTCCTGTTCCCATCCTCAGCCCCAGGTCACCATCCTCCTCCTCAGCATTTGCTTCGTCTGCTGAAACAGCAACCCAAAAACAGAATGAAAATAAACATTCCTGGTTTTTTTCATGCAAAAAGTTTTAATGGTAACACCGTAGCTTCCGCGGGGAGCGGCGCCCGCCCCGCGCACCGCAAGCGTCGGCAGCGCCCGCGCGGGTGGCCTGGAGTGGCACGCGTGCGGCAGCTCCGTCCTGGCGCTGCCCGCGCTGCCGTCACCCCTCCCGCTGCGAGCGCCTTCCTTTGTCTACAGCCTACGGATCCAAACAGCAGTGCTATAAACTTAGGTGAATAAACTTCTGAAAACTTAAAATGTTTTTAACCCGGTATTTTTCAGTTATGGAAATACAAAATAAATATCTTGAAGGTTAATACAAAACAGAAAACTAGGATCTTTTTGTTTATTGACTTCTCTCTTCTCCCTAATAGTCTGTTAAATTGAAAAAACCTTTTTAAAAAATGAACTTCACATCATGGAAAAAATATTAAGCATCAGTGAATTTGTACAAGTGTCTCTGAACAGTAAACTAAATGCATGTATTTTATTCGTTCCTCCTACCTACCCATCACCAAACAGAAGAAGATTATATATCCTACTATTTCTAAGCATGTACATGTAAAAATAGTAATTTCTGTTTTCTCATTTATAGTAACATGGCCGTAACATTTCATTAAAATGTTTCCTGGGCTCAGTGCAGAAAGAAGACAACACAATTCCCTGCTCTGTTCCGCAGGGAATCAAGGTAAGTGACCTTTTGCTGATCCCTACTGCCTTTAGAATTTCTTTTCGGTTGGAACTTTGGTATCAATAGGTCTCTTTTCCCCTTTCATGACACAGACGGTCTTCACCAGCCTGCCCACCCCTGGGTATCTCGTGTGCCAGCCCACAGAGAGCTTTCAGACTCCTTCACAACTTCCCGTTCAAAGGGGTACAAAGCAACCAGCTTCTGCAAGCTCCCTGGTGAGTACCCATTGCTTTGCCTGGATGGGCTTGGTTCTAAACACTGATTCTTATGAATGTTTTGAAATATTACTTTTTAAATGGAGGAGATACTGAGACTTAAGGCAAAAAAAAGTGATAAACTTAAGATCTATAGCTATTATTACACTTAAAACATGTAGGTGCGCAAATGAACTGCAGTAATTCTTGGGCGATGAATAAACCTCCTAAAATAATAATAAATGTACACATGAACTTATGCATTCCTGGGCCCCTCCTGTGCTTCCAACCCAAGTGTTTTGGGGCCAGTGTTTATGTTCCTCTTTCCCTGGGCTGGGGATGGAGGAGGGACAGAGGGATGAGGTGATGAGCCACCCTCCTGGGCTGGGCTGGGGGCCTGGGGGGGGCTGGGGGCTGGAGGAGCTGCAGGGCTGGGGGCTCTTGAGGAAACGCTGCCTATTGCCTCGGAGGTTTTTTCTCAAGCTAATTTCTTGGGTTTGCTGAATCTGGAGGAGATGCTTGGTGTTTGAATAGTTCTTGGTTTGCTTCAGTGGCTTATGAAAGATTAAACAGGATGAGGTCAGGAAATAAAATTGTTGGAAGTAAGCGTTCGTTAGAACACCCAGTGACTAAATATCACCTGGATTAGAGGTGTGAATGTGCTACAACCTTCAAGGTGTTTTTCTAATGTTAGTTCTAGAAAACAGACCTTCACCAGGGGGAGAGCAGGGCTGTTGGGAGGGTGAAAGGAGCAAATATCTGGTGTTCTGCACACTGTGGTCTTTCACTGGGTTATCAGGACTGAGATGCTTTTTTTTTTTTCCTAAAGCCTCAGATTCTTGGAATCAGGTGGTCATGTCAAAAGTAAAAATATACAAAAAAATCCCTTTGCCTTCTGTGTGAAAAAAGGAGCCCTCGAGGCTGCAGGAAAAAACCTTCAGAATGACTGCCAGCGGCTCAGCAACTGGCAGATGAGTGGAAATCAGAGTCAGGCAAGGTCTCTCTCGTGGTTACTGAGCTACACCCAGCACTTCTCCTCACTGCCATGGGCAATGCCACTTCTGGTGGCACCCGACCAGATGTGGTGCTAAAAGCTTTGCGTGACCACAGCATCCTCTCGTGTGACTTGTGTTTCCTGACAGAGGGATCATTAGATCCTCTTCATTGCAGAGCAGGGACTGATCTCAGGGGACTTTCTGTGGACCCCAGCCTAGCGACGGTGCTCAAGCTCTCAGGAGAGCAGTCTGCCTGCCATGCGGCAGCCAGTCCCCATCTGAAATAGCCTCTCAGAATTCCCTCCTGAGACAGAGCATCATCGTCACTGCAACCTTCCTTGTGGCAAGCAGTGGGAGAGTCCCTTTTGGGCCCAACACTCCACCTCTTGAGTGGTGGACACGGATGGGAGGCTCCTCTGTGCCTGAGATGAGTTGTGCCTGCCTGGGGCAGGGAGGCATCCTGCACATGAAGGATGTGCAGAGAATTGGTTAATGTTATGTTTTCTTACTTCTGCTGCCTCTGCTCCTCATTTATCAGGACACAGGACTGCAGTTCAGGCTCGAGAGGTAGGTTACTTGCTGAAGCGCTGGGAGGTTTCTGCCAGGCCAGGCAGGCAATTAAAGCTGAGCTGATGAATGATCTGATTCGGGCTCCAATTCATTAACTAATCATAAGAAACTAGCACATAGGAAAAAAAAGCCCAATTCAAGAACTTGTGAGAGGTTCATTAATGGTCCCTCTGTCCCTGTGTGCTGCTTTATGCACTCTTCCAGAGCCCTCTCCTGCGCTGCGCTGACAAGCGGGACGCTGGGGTGGCTGGAGCCTGGATCAGCCTGGGCAGGGCACGGTGCATTGTCATTACAGAAATACCTTACACTGCACTACACCTGCAGCTGTATTTTCCCTTTCCTGATGCTCTTTTCTTTGTGCTCTGTGCTTCGTGTGATAGTCTGTGGTAAAAGTGAAGTCTGCAGCCCAGGTGGTTGAGCTGGACCAGCCTCTCTGTACCACTGAGAGTGCAGAAGGGAGATGTCCCTGTGGGGAAAGGGGTGGCCTTGCCCCGTGGGCCCTCCTGGCCAACTCGGGAAGACAATGCTGCTGTCTAACCTCTCTTCACTGGGGAAATGGGCTGAAGAGAGTCTGGAGGTGGAAAGACAGGAGGGAAGTTAAATATATATAAAAAAAGAACAGAAACCCTTGAAGAGCTCGCCCACCTGCACGCAATGCTACCACCCTCCTTCCAACATGTGATGCCTCCCTTTCCATTGCTACTGAATTAAGAAAAATAGAAAAGTCAGGTGACAGCAGCCAGAGAGGGACAGGGGTTTGCAGCAGATCCTCATGGCAGGTGCTTCAGGTCAGCAGCCCAGAACAAAAGATGCATTTTGCTCGTGCTCTGAGAACCCAGCGTATGATTCTGCTTGGGGATTGAAAGTGGTTGGAGCAATTGTTCCCGAGCAGATGTCTTCAGTCTGGTGCACTTAGAGAGCTGCTCCCAGAACAAACCCAGTCGATCTCTTCCCCATCACAACTGGCTTCTCTGTGCAGACAAGGGCTGCTCGCTGGGCACTTCCAGGCTCGGGGCTGGTGGGGAAGCATCAGGTTAGCAACGCTGTCCCGGTGCTTCCTCCTGGTGCTGCCAGGGGAGGAGAGGGGCAGGTGAGGAGGATGAGGCAGTTTTGCAGTATGAAACCAGTGGGCAGGTGTGTCTGAGGGAACAAGAGGCTTATTAGAGCTGTTGCTTTAAAATATGTCTTGTTTTCCTTTTTCTCTCCCTACACTTTTTGAATATATTTAGGACACTTGTCACCATAGCACCAAAGCACTGAAATACCCTGTGCAGGAAACTGAGACATCTCTCCCAAAATAGCTGCCTGCTCTTTTACCAAGGCACCGACTCCACTGTCAGCGCTTCCTTCCCGTGCCTCTGCGTGTGCGTGCACGAGTGTCAGAGCTTTCTCTGTCCCTCTCGGCCCCGCGCTGTCACGCGCTGTCACAATGCACTGGGGTAAGGGCTGAGTCTGGGAGACATTTGTGGTGCTTTTTGGTGTATTTGTCTGTAGAGTCCAGTATGGTGTAGTGGGCTGAATGGTTTTGCAGGCTGCCCCGTGTGCGTGGCTGCTGACAAATCTTATTGCTGTTTCTCTTGGCATGAGAAGATAAGAAGGGGGTTTTCTTCCATGAAAGGCAACATTATGAGCTGACAGTGCGAGTGGTACCTGGCTGTTGTGAGCCTAGGTGTCCGGAAGGACTCGATAGCTTGTTAAATCTTAAAGCATGCTGACCACCTCTGGCTTTTCCTGATGCTCTTGGTGTGACCTGGAGCTTAGTGTGCCTGACACATCGGGCCACAGGAGAGGCTCTCTGTCCTCCTACCTGGCCTTTGGTGGCAGGACCAAGGTGTGGGAAGCAGAGCTGCAGCCACTTCAGTCTGTTCTCTCTGGGCTTTTCATTTTGCAGCCCCAAATTGAAGTTCAGATTCTTCTTTGTTGGCTGGCCTTGTGTGCCAGCCTCTTGTGGGAACACCTGCCCCACTTGCGGATTAAATTTACAAGGTGACTTAATTCAGCATACATCTGTCTGAAGCCCCTGGTGAGTTATGGTGCCTTGTTTTCTTTTTGCCCCTCATCTTCAAATGCCTCTGCATGCAGATGGCACTGAGCTCCCTCCCGAGTGTCAGCAGTTACCGATGTGCTCCTGGTGACACGGGCACTGGGGTCTGGCAGGGCAGGGTTCATTGCTGATAACAGGGGGAGATCTTTAGCCCACCATCTCCTTCCCAGGTCTGGGGACACCAAGCTCTGCTGGAGCCAAGGGCTCGTCGCTGCCCTTCGCTGTAGAGTGAAAAGCTGGAGATGTGCCTCAGCTGCGGTGTGCGTGCAGGGTTCGGCCCGTCCCCTCCCCGGGGACACAGCCCAGCCTGCTCCCGGCTCAGCAGACGCTGTGACCAAGGTGGTACTGGTAGGCCTTGGCTCCGTTGTGTTGGCATGAGATGAGGACACTGGTCCTGGGGGCAGCGAAACGCAGGAGCTCCCCTTCCTTCCCTGCACACCTTGTCCCTGCCAGCTGTTCCTCTGGCTTCATGTTTCCTACTTCTCCTTCTTTGCCAGCATTTCCATCTGCATAATTAATGCTGGTGTAGCTCCAGTCACCCATGGCACCGCCTCGCGCGCGTCTCTCGGGAGGTCAGCTGCTGAGAGGCACTGGGCACTTCCTCAGCGATTGCCCCTTGGGTCCTGTGGAGCCCTCTCTCCTCTCATTAGCATGCAGTAAGTGATCACCTCTGGAGACAGACTCCTGCAGCCAGTCCCTCCTTCCCCTCCACACCAACACTATAAATTACTGCCTGAGCTGGTCCTGGGCATACCTAATGCAATTCTGAATGTGCCTGGGAGAAGTGGAGGTGTTCCCAGTTATAGAGCCAGCTTAGAAGGGTTCCTGGTTTAGTTTTAAAGGGATGAGGAGAATCTTCAGCAGAGAACGAGCGTGTCTTCTCCGAGACGTTCAACACTCTTCGAGGTGGCGCTGCTGAAAGTTGTGTTCACCCTCTTACTTGCAGCTTGCACTGCCTTTTATCTGTTAGAAAACCCCACATTCTCAGTTTGTCAATATTTTTCTGCAGGAGCTTAAATAGTGACAGAGAGCACAAAGTGAAGAACTTATCTGTGGTTTCTGTGCCACTGAAAATCCCTGCAGGCAGATGCCAGCAGAAAAAGTCTGAAAGAGTGAAAGAACAGGGGCTGTAGGCTAGTAAATGGTTTTATCCATTCCCTTTTCTCAGTTCCAGAAGAAAACGTCCTTCTTTGCGGCTGTGCCGATGCCTCGGAGAGTTTCATTGACCAGTGGAGTTCATCTTGCGGGTTGTGTGTGCAATTAACCAAGGATGTGATTCTGCAGCAGGCTGGACGAAGCACCGCTACCGCTGTCAGGAGATCCAGCAGTCGGTGGCTGTGGCTAGGGTGGCAATAAAAACCAGACAGGAAAGACAAAAGCTGCTGTGCAGGGCTTTGCTGGCCTGCGGTCCCAGCTGGGGAGCCGGGCACCACTCTGGCTCGGGCTGCTCTCCCGTGGGTATGTGGGAGGGTGCTTGGAACGGGGTCAGCTGAGAACTGGCGCTGATGCTGCCTCAGCAAAGGGGTGGTCTGTGGCACGCTGAGCGCCAAATTCTTCTTTCTGTTACGTAGACAGTGTTTCATGCACCTTAATCTAGACTTAGACCCATGAATTCCGCTTTGGCTATTTACAGAAGCAATACCTGAATGGGTGGGCAGTGGGAAGCAACTGGGGTGAGCTCCTGGACTGCAGGGAGGTAGCTGACAGGTAATTAGAGGAAACCGAGCACTGAGGGGAAGCAGGATTCAATAGCCCTGTCTGCAGAGTCTAAGTGACTGTGATAATGGCACGTCCCTTTCCAGTGTCTCTGTCCTCTCCCAATCACCTTTTAAACTGTATTCTGCGTTAAAGCTCCTGGACTGAAACTAAACAGAAAAGCAAGCAAGCAGCCAACGCAACAAAAGCATCTGAGTGAACCCCCTCTAAAGGCAATACGACCCGTCAGCTGGGAACTGACTGATTTTGATTTATGGTTTCTTTATCCTGCAGAAGCAGGAAGGTAATGAACCAGTGTTTTGATCTTTGTGGGCTTTCCTGCAGCAGTGAGGAGATCAAAACAAGCTTAACTATTTCTGATACCCGCTTTCTTCCCCCTCCCACTCCCCCTCCAGCACCTTACAGTCAGCCTTACACGACACTAAAGAGCATCGCTCTTGTGGATGCCGCAAACCCACGTCACGTCTCCCCGGCACAGTGGGGGTCCTCCGGCCGCCCTCAGCACAGCGTGGGCTGGGACAGGACCCTCCCGTGCAGGGACAGGCTCTGTCCTGACCCATCCCGCTCCCTGGGGAGCTCCCCCAGTTCTCGGCAAGCCTCAGGCTTTGCAGGTCCGGAGGGTGCTGGCGGTGCAGAGGTGGGGACGGGGTCTGCTCCCTGCCCCTTGCCGCAGGACGGGGAGCGGTGCGGGTGTCAGGCTGGTGCAGGGTCTGGGGTGCTCGCCCCTCGCAGCAGGGAGGAGGGGAGCGGGCGCGTGGGGGGAAGCAAGCGGAGGAGTTACCCTCTCAGTTTGCGGAAATGCTGCTGTAGTTCTTCTTGGTGGGGAAGGTCAGCTGCCCGGAGAGGTCCAGCGACAGCGCCTTGGGGTGCAGCGCGCGTCGCTGGTACAGGGGGCTGGAGCTGGTCCTGGCCGAGTAGAGCATGGCCAGCTCGGGGACCGACAGGCTGGCTTCCGGCTGGAGAGCCTCCACCACAGGCACCGGCTCGCTCCTGCTGCGCGGCAGGCTCGGCGAGGGCTGCAGGCTGTGCCGCTTGGGCGGCGGAGGGCTGTGGTTCTGGAACCTCACCGTCTTCACTTGCTGTAAGAGAACGGGACCAGAGTCACGGGGGTGAGCTGAGGGGACAGCTGGCTCCTTCCTGCGGGCAGAGGATGCCCGTGGAGAAGCCCAGTGTGATGTGCAGCTGATGACAGTGGGAGAGCACCAGGAGCTGGCATGGTGTGGTGCAGCAGAGCCACCAGCTGTCTCAGAGGCCTGGGAGAGCTGTCACCCGAGGCAGCGGGAGAGCGAGGACGGGAAGGGCACGTGGCCGTGGACATGAGGTGGGGGGCCTGTCCTGCCTCACGGAGAGCCTGCAGGTTCTCTCCAGCTGCTGATGTTCCTCCTGGGAGCTCTGAGCTTGTTTGGGCTTTCAGGGGTCTGTGAAGCGATTGACTCTGTGCGTGCCACGGGAAGGGATAACTCTCGCTAGGGCAATTTGCAGAATGACTTTTATCTTTATGAAATTTCTTTCTGGCATCCACAGGGGATAGAAATTTCCCTTCTAAATGGCTCATCCAAAGCAACGTAGGGCCATGGGGGAAGCTCTGTAGGGACCAGGCTGACATAGGGTCTAACATCCAGGTCTGTGGCAATTTGCTCATTCGCTGCCAAACTCTCAGGAACCTTGGTGGGTTTCTTGCATGATTTAAGACCCCAGAAGTTTCGAGATTTGACTGTGACTGAACATTGGGTCATTGGAAAGAGACCCCGCAGCATCTAAAGGACTTAATCTGAACAGCAGCGTTACAAATACCTGGTTTCTTCATGTGGGTACCAGCCCCAGTGCTGCTGTCAGAAGAAAACCTGGTAGGAATGGAGTGAAGCCCTGATGGGATTTGGCCCCGGCCAATACTGGGCTGACCAGTAATGCCAGTCCCAAGAGGGCTGGGGCACCCCTGAGGCAGCAAGTAGCTGCTGGTCCTACCTTCTCGGCGCTGTTGCGGGAGGTGTCTGGCTTCACCAGGATGGACGGTGGGGCTGACGCAGGTGGCTTGGGAGCCACCTCGCTCTTGGCTGGAGGGTCTTTGGCATCCAGGATCACGGAGCTGCACACAGAGGGGGTCCTGCTGTCCCCTGCTCTGGCCACCAGCGAAGCATCGTGGGAGAAGTTCGGGGCGGTGGCGGCTGCGGCGGGGATGCTCTGCGGCTGGGCCCCGAGGTGCTGGTAAAGCTGGATCTGCTGAGGCCGCAGCGCAGCCGCGGGGGGACGCCTGAGGGAACCGGCGACCTGCACGGGGGTCCCTGCCTGCCCCGGCCTCTGCAGGGACCCCGCTGAGGAGCAAGAGCCGAGGGAGAGGTGGTCAGCAGGCTGCAGCCCCAAGGGGGTGGGCAAAGCAAGAGGCAGAAGCGAGTGGTGGCTGCAGCCCTGCACCAACAGCCCCGTTCGTGGGGATGCTGGGGGGTGGTAGCTCCCGGGGATTGCCACACAACTACCCCTGCACGCTGGGACCAGTACTGCCACCTGCCTCCACAGCCTCTCCTGCTGGGGAGCAGCCTCCACGGTGGGGTCCTTTGGGGGCCCAGGGCGCTCCCTGCCCCATCCCCATGGTTCCCTTGCCCCAGGCAGGACAGAAGCCCCGCTCCCCAGCCCTCTGCAGCCCTCACACTCCTCTGCTGTTTGTGGCTCCTGTTTGGCTGCTCCATCCCATAGCTGCTTTACTTTGGCTCAGGAAGCCACACATTTTATTTCTGTAGCAGCAGTTTCTTGCTGTTCACAAGATTGAATTTTTTGAGGTTTTTTTTTTTTAAACAGAGCCACCACTGGAGCCTGAGTCCTTTACAGTAAAACAGCTCTTACAGAAATCCAATTTCAAGTCTAAAACCACTGCCACTGGCCCTTGCAAATGCCTCCCCCCTGCCCAGGTCCCTGCCTGCTCCAGCAGCAGCTCCGCTTGCAAGTGTTGGAGAAGGCACCATTTAGTTGCCCAAATACCCTTGGAAATGTATTCCAAGGGCTGAAGATGAACCTCGCCAGCTTTGTTAGAGTACGACCAACTGAGCTCTGCAAAAACCTTGGCACAGAGTTTTTTCTGTGCCGAGTCAGGAAGGCCAAAGCTAGGGAACTGGGCAGGGCTGGCGCAGTGGGACCGCGGGCTGTGCGGCAGCCTCGGGGAGGGGGTCAGCAGAGCTGCCTCCCCTGCCCTCTGTCCTGGGAAGGGGTTTCCTGCCGCCCGGGCTCTGCAGGTCAGCTGCGTGTGTTGGATCTTGCTGAGGAGGAAAATAGATAGGAAGTTTTTTCCCCTCTAGCTCTCTGCAGCATCAAGGCTTTTGACTTCAGTTTCACTGGGTAACTCCTGCTGGTTTTTTTTTTTGTGAAGTATCCTTTCTCACCTTCAGGCTATTCATGATTTTATGCATCTCAGATATTTCTAAGCTGATTTTTTTTTTCTCCTGAAATAGAAGTTATTCTATTCTCTTGATCATCCTCCTGCATACTTCTCCTGATTTTACTATATTCCTTTTGAGTTACCAGAAATACGTGAAGTGTTCAGGGTGTGAGTTCACCAGAACTGCCCCCATGGCACAGCTGAGTTTTACCCTCTTGTTCCGAAAGTTCCCTTCTTAATAATTCGTAATAATATTCTAAGTTAACCTTTTCTTTGTTTATAAATTGCCTCTGAGCATGGGACTCTCACAGAGCTGTCTATGACAATTCCAAAGCCTCTCTCCAGAGCGACAAAAGCTAATTTAGTGCCCAAGGTTGTGTGTGTATAATTAGGATTATTTCTCCCCATACCTGCGTATCCCTCCCAGGAGCTGGTTTCACAAGGGGGATACAGCTGGAGACCCTGGTCACTCTGCAAACCCACTGCGTCCCCCAGCTCACCCGTGGGTGACAGGAGATGCTGCGAGTGCCCCAGGGAGGGGCTGGACCCTGCTTGTGTGGTGCTGAGCCCAGTGCAGGAGCCCAGCCCGGGTGGGGACCGCTGGGGAAAGCTGCCACCCTCCCTGGCACATTCCCTGCTTTTTTACAGCTCTGATGCTACCTGCAGGCAGCCAGCCTGGTTTGGGGGGACCCGTCTGCCATCTCCCTCCCTGACACCACCCCAAAGCACTTACTCTTCCTCGTGCTGCCACGTCCGCGCCGCAGCGATGCCTGTCCTGGGGCCACGCTCCTCCCGGGCGAGGTGATGGGCACTGGCAGCAGCACTGGTTTCAGGGGTCTGCTTTGTCTCGGGCCGTTCTCTGAGATGCTCCCTTGGGAGGAGAGAGAGGAGGTCGAGAGAGTCCAAGAGGCGTAGAGGGAGGGCATCTTCGAGTCGGAGAGATTAGATTTCCTGTTCGAAATGGAGAAGAAAATAAGCTGTGATGAGACTTGTGGTTTTGTGAGGAAAGCAGGAGCTTGCCCAAAAGGAAGCTCGGTGGTCTTAACGCCCCTGCACTCCTCCCAACTCAGGCCTTTGCTGAGAAATGTGATGGACAACACAGCCAGTTCAGGTTTCTGGTTCTGTTATAACAAGGGCTTTCATCTTTCTGCATCTGATTGATATGAAATATCCCAGATAGGGTTGGGATTTGTTACAGTAACCCCATGGCATTTCAAAAAGGACCTCTCAACTCCAGCCCTCCTTCCAGAATATGCCCAAACACCCTCCTTCCTACCCCCCTACCCCTTCCTGGCACAGAGTGAGCTGGATGGCACCTTCAGCCAGAGCTGTGCCAGGCAGGTCCCTGTAGACCTCTGGGCAGAGGCAGGATTTGTGCTCTTGTCACCTGGCTCCAGCTTCCCCTGCACTGTCCTGTTCCCCTGCGCAGCACCTACCTTGGACTGTCCTCCTCCCCTGCCTTCCCCAGGGAGCTCAGCCCTCGGCTTTAACCTGGAGCCACTAAATTGCCAAAACAAAAGTCAAGCCTTCCCCTGCAGCACACGGGCCAAATATTGCTTCAGATGCCTTCAGAGAGGGGGCACAATGAAATCCTTTTGCTAACTCATTAGAGGATTCCTCTGAGTCGTCTTTACATTTATGGGGGGTGGAGGAATGGTTTATAGTTTAATAACTGAGCAGTGATTCATCAAATAACTCGGGCATCAGTTTATTATGAAAAAAATTCCAAAGGAGGATAGAATAGCAGCTCCAAACCCAGTGCTTATGGCTGGAGCGTTTTATGAGGCTGTTTAGGGTGACTGGGCTGTGCTCTCGATTAGCTGTTTGCTCTGTTTATTGGGGGGTGTGGGGGCATGGTGTTACCAGGGCTTATATGGAGAAGAAATGAGCTGGAGAGACAAAGACTCTGTGCTCCTGAACACGGGGTGATGCTGGGACTAAAGCAGCACTGGGGCCTCCAGTGTGAACCGAGGGATTTGGCAAAATAAAATATCAGCGGGAAAAGAGAAGCAACGGGTGGAGAAACCAAAGGGTGATGAGAGTACCCAGGAGTGTAAGGTGGATTTTTGATGCGTGGTTAGAAGGCTTTGGGGATGGCAGAGCCTGAGGTGCCCCGGGTCCCCCCTCGGTGCCGAGGGGCGGGCGAGTTTGTGAAGAGCTGATCCGTGGGAGCAGAGCTCCCTGCGCCCGTCCATCCTGCCCCCGCTGCGCACACGGGGCTGGGCCATCACCCCCAGTTTCCAGCCATGGAAACCCTGCTCCATGGAATGAAATAACAGTCAGGGGAGAGGTGTCCTGACTTGTGCCCCTCTCTGCTAGAAGCAGAGCTCTATGTTTCTAAGCTGTTCTTCATTTCTCTGCTGAACCTGAGTGTATCTCAGGAACTCGGAGCACAGGCAATCTTATTTTTCTCTCCTAAATTGTGTATTTTAATTATTGCTCTTTCTAATGCATGCTTGTTTAGTTAGGTCAATGACGTCCAGTGCTTCAGTGCCAGCTCTGGAGCCAGTATTTTGACTCTAAAAGAGCCTTTAGCTTGTGGTTTCCTTTCTGGCAGGGATAAAAAAAAAAAGACTGGAGTCATGCAACAGGAGCAAAGGCGAGTCCGAGCACAGCCGTGCGGCCTGCACCCTGGCTCCTGGGCTAGCTCACCAAAGCAGCTCCAGGACTGAATTTAACAGTGATGGGAGAAGCTGCTGATGTCCCTGTCGACGTCCTGGCTTCAAAACAAGTGGACAAAGGCCAGTGTTGCCCTGCTTGCCCACCTGGACCGGGTGCCCCGTCCCCTCCCTGGCTGCTGCCCACAGCAGCTCCCGGCTGCGGGAGGAGATGCGATTCCCAGGGGCTGTGTGCAGCTGAGCCGGGCACGGAGAGACAAACGGAGCGAGAGCTGCCAGGTGTCACACAATCCCGGAACGTGTCCGGCTGGGGGGGACCTCAAAAGCCCAGGTGAGGCAGCCCTGGTCCCCCTCAGTACCGCAGGGATCCCTGGCAGAGGTTTCTCTGCGGGAACGAGAAGACCCCAAGTCCCGCGTGTTTCCCACTGCCCTCTCTGCGTGCGTTTGTTTCATGCAAGACAGAACAGACCTGAAGAGGGGAGCGACGTAGTTGCTGGGGAAGATGCCCGCTCTCCCGGTGACGAGGGACATGCCCCGCAGCCAGCCGTCGTGGTCTTTCCCGAAGACACGGACCCCTTCTCCCTTCTGCAGCTCCAGCTCGTCCGGCCCGCGAGCCGCGTAGGAGTGGAGAGCCACGCACCTGCGGAGAGCGGGGTGAGGGGAGGCAGAGCTGCCCCGGGGGACACGTCCTGCACCTCCCGGCTTTGGCTGCGCTGAAGAACTGGTGCTGCTGCCCGCGGGGGACTGCGGCCGTTCGCCTGCAGCCTCTGCGGCCGGTGCCCGCATCCACTGTTGGGGTGCTGCCGTCGCTGCGCAGAGAGCGCGCGGGGGAGAGACTGCCCCTAACTTCGGGCCGAAGGGGATACGAATAAAAGAGCCAACGGGAATGGAGAGGCTCCCGTCACTGGTTCCTGTCCCAGAAGTGCCGGCCAAGGGCAGCAGGCGCTAGGGAGGAGAAAGCTGCTGTTCTGCACCTCACGTGGTGAGTGCTCCGCTGGAATAACTGACTGAGGGCTCACGTGTGCCTGTCCTAAGGCGAAGCAGCGAGAAGAGAGCGTGGGCTGGATGCTCTGTCCAAGCAACAGCGTGACGTGAATGTTCTGCCTTTGAAGTACGTGCTGAGCCAGAGGCTCTGTGTCTGCTCACCTGGAGCACCACCGAGCTGGAGGCTGGGGAGGGGAGCTGCTCAGACAGCAGCACGCGTGCTGACCCCATCCTCCTCCTGCAGAGCCTAACAGCGGGACCTGCTGCTGCCATGGAGGGGCCTTTGGGAGGGGGCGAAGGGATGTGGCTCTGCTCTGGGCTACTGAGGAAACTGGACTGGAAAGTACTTTGAGATTCCCCTCTAGATCTCTCTGTCATGATTCTGGAACTACAGCTGGGTGCTGAAGCCTTGTTCTCTACAGTGAACCAGGTGTGACCACACAGCAAAACAGGACCAAAAGAAAAGGCATGTTTTTCAGAACTTTCCCCTATTTGTTCTTTAAAGAGCATTACTTGTCTCTAGTGTAACATGGTTAATTTAATTGTATTGTTGTTTTGTTTTTTTTCCAAGGAGAATGCGGTCTACTCCCAAATGTTAACGAGTTACTGACCAGTGAAACAATTATCAGATATTATTTAAAAAACAGAAACCACAGACTAGTTGTGTAGCTAGTTCAGGACTATCCTGTAACTTTGAAAAAGATTTCTCTCTCCCTGTTGTTCAGAGCTTGAGAGTTTGACTTGTTTTTGTACATGTTTTTATAAAGCGACTTCTCCTGTGACTTGCAGAGGCTGGGCAAGGCCCTGTGTTGGGGTGTGCCCATTCTGCACCAGTTTATCGCTTCATACAGGGTCTGCCCCGGAGGGTGGGATGTGCAGATACTGGTTTGATATTGCAGGGCTGAAAAAGGAGCCGATTGAACACCCCAGTACAACCTCATTCTCCAAATTACTTTAAGGTCTGGGGAGTTTTCCTGTGCTCAGGAGTAAGTGTATGCAATAGTCGGGTGACCTGAAAGCAGCCAACATCGTGAGTGTGGTGCAGATCTACAGATACCACGCGTGTGTGCTGGTGTGGCCACCGCTCTGGCTCGATACCAGGGAGGTGCTAATTACTGTGTAGACCACTTGTTGCTGTTGTGTTGTTACGAGGTAGCTACTATAGTGCCAGGCTGATGAATCTCATCTAGAGGAAGACAAATCATCACAATAGACTACCTGCAAATTTTAATTCTGGGAAAGTTTTCAAAGATTGGATCATGCAAAACACCAGTGACTTTCAGTGTTTTAAAATAAGTAACTAGGGGTGCTTAAGGAGTAATTAACTTCTTTATATTACAAAAATATAAAACATAGTGTTGAGAAATAGGCAGAACTGTGTGTCTATAAACACTGGCACAGGGTGCCAGGATGGCTCACCTCCTGGGAATATAATCATTCTACTGTGATACTGAGTCTTTGCAACCCCCTCCTTAGGCCAGCCAGGGACATTCCTATGTGGATCTGCGTTTGGATCTGAGGTCACGGAGCCTTTACCTCCTGCCTTGCAAGAACCGTTGGCTGGAGGAGCCTCAGGTAAAGGAACAGGAAGCTACACGACCTCCCCCCCCCAGGTATTTTGGTTTCCTTACGTACATATAAGCTGATATGTGGTGCTGCAGGTGGGGAAGCGTCACAATGGCCGCTGAGTGCCCCAGGGATCCTGGATAGTAAGATGCACTGACCTGCAGGAAGAGAGAAAGCAAACAATATGTCAGTCTGAGTATAGGATTGTTTGAGCCACTGGAGGGGCAGCTTAAAACATTTGGCAGGCTTCACCTCCACTTCAGGAAAAGACACCCAAAGATGTTTCAGGAGAAAGAAGAGTTTGGAGCACTTGACAAAAACAAAAGAGCAGGCAGTAAGAGGAAGACTCGGGGTCCCTCAACAGCGAGCTGCTTTCCTGGGTATGGCTTGGTTGGCGTGACGGTGCTTATCCTGTCCTGTAAGGAGCCTGTTGGCACAGGTAACCTGGTGAGTGAGCGGGCTCTTGGTGTGATGGTGAAACAGGATAAACTTAACCAAGTAGCCGTGGTTTCCAAGAGTTGCGGTTGAGCCCCACACCTGTAACTGTTGCTAATCTCCTATATACAGGATCCACTTGAGAGGGGGCTGCTCTCCTGGCGCTCGCTGCTGTCTCACCCTTTTCGCTTGGCTCTGAACAAGGTGAGTCCCTTTGATTCACTCCCTGTCTCTGCTTCAGGAGGAAAAAGGAGTTTGGGAGAACAGCACTTCAAGGCCAGACTTCGCTAACCAGGAGGAGACTGCTGCATCTGCAGGTGGGGACTGGTATAATCGTTGCTGTTTCACTTGTTAGTTATTTAGCTCCAGCTGGGAGTATTGGCATTGTCTAAACCCTAAATAATACAGTCCTTGCTGCAGTGATCTTTTAATAACTGTTATTAAAGGTATTTACCTTGTCTGAGGTGTCCTGAGGAGCTCCAGACCCGTGCACACACGCGGTGCCGACCGTGCCGGGTCAGAGGAGCTGCTGCCACTCCACGGGCACTGTGGGAGCACAGGCAGAGGCACCTCCCCTGGGTTTGCTTTGGTTTGGGGTGGCCCTTTCCCCACCGTCACTGCATCTACAGGGGGGTACCAGCCACCCAAATGCCCCCTCTGTCCTCTCGTAGGGGTCTGTCCCTTTCACATGGAAGCTGAGCTGCCTTTCAAACGGCAAAAGCAAAACAATTTAAGCAGAGACCCTCCCTCTTATAGGAACATGAGCCCTGTTTCTGCTCTCTTTGAACTCCTGACCAGCCCTAGCTGGCTGCCTTGTTTACGTGCCCAGCAGCCAGGCAGAGGCTTAGCTGGAATAAGGATGATGACATCAGTCTCCTCCCAGGGTGGTCCATCCCAACGGGGCTGGAGCCGTGGCACTAATACCCTGTGCGTCCCTATCGCCTGGCTTTGGAGGCTCTCCAAGGGCTTTGTGGGGATTAGGAGATTAGCGAGGTCCCTGCAGTCCTGCGGCAGCGGGGAGGGTTTGTTATCTGTGCTTGGCAGGCGGGAGGCCCAGGTCTGTCGCGGGGGACGGAGGGAGCAGCACTGGCACACCTGGTACTGCACGGCTCTGGGGTGGGACAGTGGCCTCAGGGGTATCTCTCAGCCACTGATCACCAGCAACGTTTGCTTCTGAAAATGGTGAGGATGAGGGATGCTGCTGAGTCTGGCCCAGGAAGTGCTGGTTACCAAACCCGCTGGTCTGTGCTGACTGTGCTTGCTGCTCCTTGTCCGTTTGGATTCTCTCTTTGCTTTTCTGCCCATCGCCTGTGCTGGCAGCACAGCAAACAGAGCTCGGGGCAGAGAGGCGCTGAGGGAGCGAGCTCAGCAGAGTGCTGGCCTGTGCAGAGGGGATGGAGGGAAGGATGGCAGTGTCCAGTTTGGCATGCTCAGGATGCTCTCTGTTGAGCTATCCCTTCTAACGTATCCTGGGGTGAACTGCTGTGTGTTCAGTTTTGGGCCCCTCACTGCCAGAAGGACAACTGAGGAGCAGCTGAGGGACCTGGGGTTGTTCAGCCTGGAGACAAAGAGGCTGAGGGGAGACCTTCTGGCTCTGACAGCTCCTGACAGGAGGGTGGTCGATCACTTCTCCCAAGGAACAAGCCCCAGGACAAGAGGAACTGGCCTCAAGTTGCCCCAAGGGAGGTTTAGGTTGGAGCCGAGGAACAATTTTTCCCCCTGGAGGGTTGTCCAGGGCTGTCCCAGGCTGCCCAGGGCAGTGGTGGAATCCCCGTGACCCCTGGAGGGGTTTCCAAGCCGTGGAGCTGTGGTGCTGAGGGCCAGGGGTCAGTGGTGCCCTGGCAGTGCTAGGACAAGATCTTTTTAAAGCCGTGGAGTGGCCGTGCTCAGTACGGCTCGGAGGATGTGATGGAACTCCACACCAACCTGCCTGGCACCGCTCTTCAAAAAGATTTCTTCTTAAGCAAGAGTTGCCCAGAGAGCAAAATGCAAAGGACAAAAAGCCCTTACTTGTGTGAATTACAGAAATAGCTTTGACTGAGGGAAAAACCACGATGCTCGCGAAGCGAGCCTCGTGGAATAAGAAACTCAGCAGCACGATTAATGAAAGTACAAATCACATCTACATGGAAACAAATGAGGGGAAATGAAAATCAACAGATGGTGCGTAGCAAACTGCTTATCTGGAGAGGGAGAGGCAGCCGATGGTGGAAGCTGCAGCACGGTGGAGATGTTCCCCAGCACGGAGAGGAGGAGGTGACACGGCAGCCTCTGGCTGGGGGCTTGTGCAGGTCCCCGCTACCCCTGGGAGGACACAAGAGCTGGGGCAGGATGAACTGGCCAAGGGGTTGTTGACCCCAGAGCATCCGATGGGAACTCACAGATGAGCGATTCTGGTGCCACACATGGCACACAGAAACAGCAGGGATCCCATCAGGGACCCCAGCATGTCCCACAGTCACTGCTGAGGCTTGGAGAGCCTCTAATTCCACCAAGTAGATAGTATGTGACACACTCAACCCATCGCTGAGCTTTCATTTTGAGCACTTCATTTAGAAAAGCCTACCAAGATCACACAACAACTCCATGGCTTCAACAACACAGGTTCAGCCTCCTCCAAAGAAGGTGTCAGACCTCAGAACCGCTCTGTTTTGCGCATAAATAGGCAAAGACACAAAGATTTGGGTGGACAACGAACAGAAAGAGCTCGCTGCCGGTGTGCCTGCACTCAAAGCTCCCAGCCAGCTCAGCCCTCTGCTTGCAGCCCCTCTCAAATTCTGCACGTACTCAAATTATAAATAGCCCGAGCAGCTTCTTCAGGTGGGAAAAGACACCAAAGGAGAAAGGTTAATGTTGATATGTCAACCACTTAAGAGCTGCGCTGCGCTGAAGGCTCTGCTAATGGACGATGAGGACATTAGGTCAGGGAGGATGGGTGTGGGAGAGTAGATCTTACCCACCTGAGAGCTCAGACATCACCTCAAAAACCAGCCCTGAGCAATTCCCGGTTCCTGGCACCATCAGGAGCAAAGGCAGAGGAGCACAGTCCTGTGACAGAAGGATTTATGGTGGGCCACCACTCTGTGGAGGGCAAGGCAAAAGCCACGCAGCTTGGGGTGAGACAGAGGGTGGCAGGCAGGTGTGCGTGCCCCACGGGAAACCTCCCCCGCCAGAGAGGGTTTTTCTGAGGATTCCAGTGGCTGAAGCAGTTATCAGCCCCTCGCACAACCGGTGACAGAGCTGGAAGAGCCAGAGGACCCCCACCGACCCTGTCAGAGCTCACGTGGTGAAGGCACCAGGCTGAGCGCTGCAGAACAAAGGAAATAAAACACGACCAATCTCAGCCACCATCGGGCAAATGCTTCTCTTTAACCTAAACAAAAGGATTTTGCCTCTCTTGGGCTTCCTTGGCATTACAATTCAAGGCGCTTTATCCTGATAAGGCATTACCCAGGGATCAGACTAATCCTACGCTAACTTACGGATCAGCTACAAACCCCTCAGCCGGCAACGCTCACCGCAGAGGCACGTTCTCCTCGCAGAGGCATGTTCTCCTCTCTGCTTGTTTTCCAAGAAAGGAGAAGAAAAAGAAGAAGAAGAAAAAAAAAAAAAAAAAAAAGAGCTTCTAAATCTCAAACTGGAAAGCAATAACCATGCTGGAGGGTCAGCACGGACTCCTGTTCTCAGTGTCAGATGGCTACGGGATGTCTTGTGGCAGCCTGATGGTCATGGTGGTGAGGGCAACAAGCATGAGAGCCATAGGTCTCCATACATCGTATGTTGGATACGCAGATCTGATCTAAATGAGGGTGTCTTCGTAGCACCATGGACTGTCTACCAGCTGCAAAGCCAATGGGAACCTGTTTTCCCTGCTCTGGGAGCTCATATCAACTCTGGAGCCAAGTCCTGTCATCCTACTATAGAATCACAGAGTGGTTTGGGTGGGAAGGGACCTTTCAAGCTCATCTTGTCCAACCCCCCTGCAGGGAGCAGAGCCATCTGCAACTAGAGCAGGGTGCTCAGAGCCCCGGCCAACCTCCCCTGCAATGGTGCCAGGGATGGGAC
>WTSP01019574.1:0-29212 GCA_025331215.1 Actenoides lindsayi | reverse complement strand
TCATTGGACATAACAGAGAAGAGCCTGGTTCCATCCTCCTGACACTCACCCTTTACATATTTATAAACATTAATGAGGTCACCCCTCAGACTCCTCCAAGTTAAAGAGACCCAGCTCCCTCAGCCTTTCGTCATAAGGGAGATGCTCCACTCATTAATCATCTTTGTGGCTCTACACTGGACTCTTTCACACAGTTCCATGTCCCTCTTGAACTGAGGGGCCCAGAATTGAACACAATATTCCAGATGAGGTCTCACTAGGGCAGAATATACGGAGAGGAGAACCTCCTTGGCCCTGCTGAAGTCCAGGGTTGTGATTCTGCTTGGTATTCTGGTACTACCACACAAGATCCTGAACTCCACTATCTCATGGTCTCTGCAGCCAAGGCTGCCCCCAACCTTCATCGCTTCAACTAGACCCTCCTTGTTAGTGAGTATAAGATCTATCAGTGCTCCTCTCCTAGTAGGCTCATCCAACATTTGCATCAAGAAGGTATCATCAATGCACTGGAGGATCCTCTGGACTGCGAATGGCTGGCCCTGCAGGGCTTCCAGAAAGTATCTGGGTAGTTAAAATCCCCCATGAGAACCAGGGCCTGTAATTGCAAGGCTGCTATCAGCTGCCTGGAGAAGGCCTCATCAGCTTCCTCATCCTGATCAGGTGGTCTTTAATAGACACCCACAACAGTATCACACATGCCAGCCTGCCCCTTAATTCTTACCCACAAGCTCTCAACTTGCTCCTCATCTGCCCCTGTACAGAACTCAATACATTCTAGTTGCTCTGTCATGTAAAGTGCAACTTCACCACCTTGCCTTTTTTTCCTGTATTTCCTAAAAAGGACATAGCCATCCATGACCACATTCCAGTCATGTGAGCTGTCCCACCACATCTCTGTAATCACCACCAGACCATAACCCCCTGACCACTCAGAGATTTCTAACTCATCTTGTTCGTTCCCCTTGCTGTGTGCGTTGGTGCACAGGCATTTCAGGGAGTGAGCTGAGCATGCTGATTTCACTCTAGGGAGGTGGGAGGCTTTCTTGTCTTCATGAATACTAGAACCCTGCCCCACTGGTGCAAACCCAACTATAACCCACCCCACCTCAAATCTAGTTTAAAGCCCTATGAATGAGCCCTGCTAATTCTTGTTGTATAACCCTTTTCCCCCTTTAAGACAAGCCTTTACACATATTACCATCAGGTTTGGTGTCTTATCAAACCAGTCATGATCGAAGAACCCAAAGCCCTGCTTGTAGCACCAGTCCCAGAGCCAGACATTTATGGACTGGATCCTTTTATTCCATCCCATGTCATCACCCGCAAACGGAAGGAGGGAAGAGAAAATACCTTGTGTCCCAGACTCTTTCACCAACCGTACCAAGGCCTTGAAGTCTCTCTCCATTCCCCTCAAACTATGGGATGCAGCTTCCTCTCCACCTGTCTGGAAGATCAATAGTGGGTAATAGTCTGACAACCACACCAGGCTGGGGAGTTTCCTAGAAATATCCCCGATTCTGGCTCCAGGTAAACTGCAGACATCAAGCTCAGCTAACGCTCTTTCATGGCTGCAAAACAGAAACCAGCTCAAAGTGGGGATGCTGGCCAAAATGTCTGCCCGCATGCCTCCATCAAGTTTTGAATCTATATTGTGTGTCACCATAAAAAACATACCCCAAAGCTAATGAAGGGTTTCTCACAGGAAGGGTCTGTGTAGTCTTCCCTACTGGTGACCATCCCTTTTCCATGGTGTCATGGTGCACTCTGCTAGCAACAAGGCTGATACTGGCTTCCCAGGTTAAGGCTGTGTTTACCTAGCACATTTCTCCCCACTCTGGTTTTCCAAAGGATAGATTGGTTCTAACAATGCCTCGCCTAGCTGATAGAGGAGAGGCAAAACACACAGCAGGCCATTAGCAGATTTTCAATTCAGATGAAATCTCACAACTTTTTTTCACACAATTCTCACGTTTTCCCAACATGAGACCCTCATATGCGTCAGACAAGTGTTGGTGCTGCAGGAATCTTGTGTTAGGTTGATTTCCCTACAATGAGAACATCACTTGCCAAACAGATGGAGGAAAAGATCCAGCAAACCCAGAGATCCCTTCCCAAGTATGCTGGGACTTCTGACCCACATGTGTGTTATGTGTGTAACACCATGCTGGGGTGAGAAAGGCTATAACAGTAAATTACGCCTCTGAGGAGCAAATTGATCTTTTGCATTTCTTAGTGCTGAGAAATGTAACTTTTCTTTGCTGCTACAATCACTAGTACCAGTGCACTGGATTGGAGTGGGAGTGAGGCCCATCACAACTGTTTGAGATGCTCAAGCTTTGCCAGGTTATTTTGTGATGCTAAAGTTATTACAGAAAGTCATAGCTTTATGGAAAGTTAATATGCTTTAAAATCAAGGCAGCTATTTACCTTTTGGGTCTTAGCATGACTTGATACAACTACATGATGCAGACTATAAAAAAACATCACTCTGGGCAAAGCTCCAAAGAAGAACACCTTTAATATGTCTTTTGCACTTCATTTGCTCTAGTCTACACTTTAATTTCCTAGATGTCTCTTAAGTGCATTCAGTAGGATAGTGAGTATAATTCCAATGAGCTAGCTAAATTACTTATAGCAAATTTGCATCAGCTCTTACACTGTATTAGTATCATTACGTTATAATTTAAACCTTTCGTTTCACCACTGATCAAAGGCAATTCTAGCAAATAACCCAAACGTTCTAACCTAACAATAGTATCATGTCTTAATTTATTTTTTATTAATCAAGCATGGCCACTATAACCTCTGTAGGTACTAGAGCAGTTTCTATGTACAAGCATAGCAGCGCCTGTTGGCAAGCAAACTTCCTAGGTCTAAGTATCATCCGTTTGCATGTCTGCAAAGCTTAAATACTTCAGTAGGGTCAGCTGCATTATGTACAATATCCTCCAGATATACCCCTAGAAAATTCCACTTTCCTTTGACAGGCAGTCTTGAAAACATCTGCTAGTATAAGCAAATAGGTCATGGGAACTGCATGTGCCCACTTTGGGGATGTTTTCTGGGTTTCGTTTTTTATTTCTCTAGTGCACACATCCATCATTCATACCACTGGAATGTACTAGAACTGGAATTACAAAATGAAAGTGCTAAAATGAGCCAAAAGCTGAAAGCACAGTTTTACTGTGTCAAGAGTCTGCAAATGGGTGATAGAGGGTCTTTTCTGTTTGATGTGTCAAATAGTAGTAAATCTAATTCAATGTTTTAAAACTAGAGCTTCCTTTGCTTCACAAGAAAACCATATCTAGAATTTACATATATGAAGATACCATCCAAATTACGTTTTACTGTTTTTTGAGATACAATACACAATGTTTGCAGGCCATAGCCATAAAAACATAAATATTTTGCTTCTCTTTATGCAATAATTCAATGGAATTAAAAAAACCCAATGGAACAAGTGATGAAGAGCTAGCAAATATGGTTCAATGCACCATTGGTGACTGTCAGGCCATGCTTATGTTCACCAGCAACATGAAACACCATATCTAGAAAGCAATGACCACCATAGTAGTGTACAATGGTAGCCTTATTTAGTTTATCCAGAATGCTAAGCTACACAATAAGAATTAGACTTGCATCTCAGTCACTTGAGTGTGCCTAGGAAGAAGTTCTTTCTGGTGTCAGAGGTGAAAGCTTAAGAGCTGATGTACCCAACATACTGCTGTCAGTTGGCTTTTTTTTAAGGAAGGAAAAAAAAAAAAAGGAAATGGTGCTTTATCCTGAAAGCCAGGTCTTGGAAGATCAGACTTACAGACATACACATATGTTCTTCACATCACTGCAAGATAAAATCTGATGCCGATAAAGGCCACACAAAATCAGTCAAAATGCTCACTTTGCCTGGCACCCTGCCCATGACAGGGAATAATCAAGGACGCCTATGGAGCAGTTCAATAAAAAGTCAAGTATGTAGTGATACTTCTCCAGAATAGTCTTTCAGCTGTCAACAATTCGTGCTTAAGGATTTGCTGAAGGATTACTACCTGGAGATTTAATAACCCTTGATGGGTTTTCCTTCAATCCATTTGCCCATGTCAACCTTTGGCAACCACAATATCTTGCACAGATGAGTTCCTTTGCAGAAGTATATATCACGGAAAAATATTTGCTGCAGAATTAGATCATGTATATTAGACATATGTACATATGTACATTAGAATTACCTGCATGAATTTCATCTTTATCAAACTTGCTGCCTGCTAGGTTTCTTTGGTCCTCCTTCCTTTTTGCACTGAAAAAGAGCAGGAAAAAAATTGTTTCTTTCTACATATGAAGAAAAGGTTGACTGATTCAGGATTATCTACCCAGCAACCAACAGAGGGTCTAACAGAGAAATGTGTGAACAAGGCAGACTTACTTCCCCTTTGTACTGTCCCACTTTGCAAATATTTTTAGCAGAGATAATGTCTTTTCTTTATTCTGAATCTTCATTTGATGACTCCCTCAATTCTGTACAGTAAAAAGTGGTGGGTTTGGAAGACAACATACAGCTTTCTGGCATTACCATAGATGAAAGTTTTCCTTTCATTTCCAATCTCTATATGAGAATAGTCAATGTGTATTCATCCTTTCCAGGTCACACATGGTTTTGTACCCCTTTGCCACATCCCTGTGTCCTCTCTCTGCCAGGCTGAAGAGTCCCAGTTGCACACTCATTCCGTGTATGGAAGCTGGGTTTCGCATCTTGGTCATTTTTAACCCAAAACATTACCTCATTTAAGATTCACTAAGCAGGGGAGCTCAATGCTGCACCTAATGTTGAAAACATTGGTGCTTTATAGATTTACACAGTGATATAGTAACATGGGGGTTTTGTCTGCTCCCGAACGTTAAGCTGAGGTCTTCATACAATATGCTCTCATTTTTGAGAGATAGTAGTCAGCTCAGAGCCTCCCATCTTATTTATAAAGGTAAAACTGCTGGACAAGAAGGCTTCTGATGTGAATCATTTTACATTTGTCTCTACTAAATTCCATGTGTCATTTAATCGCTGTTATTCATACTCACATGGTGCTATTGCAGTTCTTCCAAGCTGACCCTTATTTTTGCTATTCTGTGGCAGAGCAAACTATTCTGCAGATCTTCAAATTTTATCCTCCTCACTTTTTACTTTCTTTTCTAGATTATTTAATTATGTGGAACAATAAAGTCCCAGCAAAGACCTCTGAAACACTCCAGTAGCAATATATTTTCACTTTAAAAATAGATCATTTGCTTCTATCCTCTCTCTCCTGATTATTCACACAAGGATCTTCTATCCAATAGAAGCTCAATTGCTTTAAAGGTCACTTTAGATTTAGATTCTTTAATATTTTTTTAACATTGCCAGTTACGCTGAATCCAGATTGCCTTTATTCACATGGTTTTTCATTCAGAGGACTCCAATATATTGGTGTGACAGAATTTCTTATTGTAAAAGTTCTTCCTCACTATAAAAAAGTTATTCCTTACTATATCTGGTTTATGCATCTATCCACTAATTCTCAGTGGTTCTTAAATAACGTTACTTGTAATTTGCCTGGTGTACATGCCAGGTTTCTGAATTACTGGTTCCATTTTTCACAGTAACTACCTTCTATTCCTTTAGCTCTAAGACAGTTGTAAGGGCAAAGTTATACATTACAGTGAGAAATTCAGCAATTTCTACCTGGAGATCCTTTGGTTCACTTTGGATAAAAACCCTGAAGTAATGGAGATTCATTATGCTAATTCTGTCTATTTGTTCCAAATATTTTTAGTTAGAATTGAGACATGTCCACTGATAAATCCTCTGTAGGAAGGGCTATCCAGTCTCTTCCTCAGTGAACTGATCCAAAAAGTCCAAATACATTTATTTTTTTTCTGTTTGTTTTCTTTTTCCCAAACTATCCTCTGTCAGGCTTCCTGCTCCAGATGTGGGTTTAGGATTTATTAATAGTTTTTAGTAAATAATTTCCTGGATTATTTGGATTTTGAGGGTTTTGGGGAGCGATTGCTATGGTCTGCCTCGCTGCATTTTTGCAGTTAACTACAGTTTACAGATCATTTCATTCACCTTATTTGGGCTTGACCTCAGCTGTTGAAAAGAAGCCTTCTTGGTTTTAATAGCATTCCTTTCAATTATGTTTATCTATGTTGCCTTCCTTCTGTGCTTTCACAAATCTTTTTCGATTAGGAGGAAGCATTTGCTTTGTCTGGTACATTTAACTGGTCCCAAAGTTGTGTGTTGAGATTCAATGCCCTTGTAAACACCTTCTTTGTAAATAGTCTCACTTTTGTATAGATCCCCTTTGTAAAATTCAACAAGTGTAAGGGAGTTCTACTGATTTCTTTGGAGTTTCTTTTTTCTTCTGATCCTGAAAATGTTGTAAGTCCAAGTACATCATGGTCAGGACTAAAAAATGTCTCTTTCACTGCAAGAGTCACTATATACTAATATTGTTGCTTCATGAAGTCCTGGGCTGTCTACTCCATCTGACCCTGCCTCAAGCAGTGGGACTGGACTAGACAATATCTAGATGTGCCTGCCAGCCACAACTGTTCTGTGATTTTATAATGTAATATTATGTAATAACAATAATATACTAGAAAATAATGTCATATTAGTACAATCACACTCATAATATGATCATACAATATTACATAGCAATGCTATACTTCTCCTTCATAAACCTGGATTTCAATTCACAAAGATTCCACGTTCCTTTGTGAACACTTAGTTAAGATCATTAAAGTTTTCTCTAACATAGAGCAGAGTTCCCTCATCAGCGTGGGTCTCCTCATCTTTCAAGAATACTTTGTAACCCCTATCATCATGAGTTCCGTCAGGTTTCTGAAGTACCTATTATACTGATATCCTCATAAAAATTTCCACTCTAGTCTTTCTGCCCCATTTTCCAGACTTCAGATGTTCTTCCATGTTTCCTATTTGCCCTTTACTCAGTAACACAGAATTTCTCTGACTACTTCTCTACTGGATGCTACGTATGCTTCTGTTGAAATACTGATCTGTAACCTTCTTAAGTTAAATACCAACAGCACAATTAACTTATGGTTCAAATGAATCTTATCTGTCTGGTATGTGTGTCCTTCACTCTAAAAGCAGCCTCTGTTCCCAAGGATTTTTATGCCTCCCCTTTATACCATTTTTTCACACAATTACAATTGGAATTACATCTCTGTCTCTTTCTGGTCTTATATAAGGTGCCAGGAGCATTTTGGACACTACATATAAAGAGATCTTGATACTCTGCTTCCTACTGAACACAGGTCACAAGCACCAACACCTCTCCATTTCTTCCCAGAAGCTGATTCAGATGCATTTTGAGGTTCATTTGGCAAGCAAGTCACTGCTATGAGCTCAGCTATTTATATGGGTGATGATCAAACTGACCACTGCCACAGCTTTTCCTCCCTATGACAGGTATCTCTGCCTCCAGAGGGTTAACCTTATGCAAACAGCTTAATTCTGAGATACATGGCTAGGGGGAAGGAAAGGGGGAAAAGCAGCTACTTCCTTCTCATTAGGAAGGGAAATAAAACAATACTAGGGCACCCCTGGAAGAATATTCAAATCCTTGTGGTTTCCACATTAAGGTAGAAATATTTCAGTATTAAGTTACTGCCGGAGGATTGATTTAAGGACTTAACAATGGACTCAGTTCCTTAACTTAAAGACCAGGGGATTAATTTTCACCTGGAAGTTATATGTCTGATACAAGAGAATGTTTTTATATAAGCACTAGTAGGCCAGACCTGACCTGTGCTGGAAATTAAATGCCTTCCTAAGTGAGGTTAAAACTCAATGGAAAAAAAAAAAAAAGAAGATAGCCATAAGGAAATTTTAAGAGAGATTTCTGAAAGGCTGCAAAGGGTCTTCATGAAGCGCAGGAAGAGGTAAAAGGAATCGAAGGGAAATAGTGGATTTTTTTTTTAATTTTTTTTTTTTAAATAGGATCAGGTGATTCATTCAGACATCTTTAGTTCTTGTCAGACTGTAACTGAAAAGGCTCAGAAGGCAGGCAGAGCTCTTTTTCAGTAGCATCACTTCTCAATAGATAGACAGGCTGAAAAACAAAGCACACAGATCAACACTAAGACCTGAACTGATAGAGATGAGGAATTCTCTGGTAGGAATTATGGTTTATTCATAACAATGATGCCCACTTATGTTTGGAAAAGCATTCATCAGATACAGGCAGCCATAGAAAGAAGTGGAATGCTGCTTACATAGCTATTAAAGAATGCTGAGATTTCAAAACACTTGTTTCTTTTCCAGGAAGTAGTCTGGTAAAGCTGGGCTTGGTGAAACCTTAGATGTTCTAATTCAAATAGTCCTAGGAGAGGACGAGGCCTTTGGCACCCAGATTAATTCATAAGGAGGAAGAGTCACACCCTTTGAAGGTTGCCTTGAGTTTGAACATCCAATTGCTGCACAGGTAAAATTCAGTCCCCAGGAAGACAAGACACAAAGCATGTAGATTGTTGTTGGTGACCTCTTAAATCAAGAAATAAAGGAAATAATGGTTTTGTTAACTGATTCACACAGTTGTGGGAAGGGTACTAAAGAAAGTCTGCAACAGATAGACAGAAGCAAGAAAACAGTGGCTAGGCAGGGACCAGCAGGAAAGGATAGCTGCTATGCAGCCAAAGAAAGGAGGTCCCAACAACATGTGTTGCCCAGTGGGGAGAGAAGCAAACACAAAGTCATTGGAGAGGCGAGGAAGCCCTCATGTTGATTCCACCACTATGTGTTGGACATTGATGTTGGCTTCTAGCTGTCAGGGGCAGTGCATGGAAACTGGACAGGACTGGATACACTGGGAGAATACAGCAAGCAAAGAAATATCCTCAGCTTCTGAGACAGGGGAAGACTGGCAATGGGGTCATAAGTGTACTGTGCCTTCTGAAATCCATATCTAGGATCTTCTCAAATACAAATATGAAGAGGTTGTGGCAGCAGCTACCAATACCTCTGTGTATTTACAATTTGAGATGAACAGTAAACAGTAGTAATATTAACAGCAAAGGAAAAAAAAAAAGTAAACCTTAGATGTAAATTACTGGAAAAATCCCCATTGGGAAATCTGAGAAATAGATATTCCTGGCAAAAGCTAGAGTCTATGAAACAGAAAGAGAAATACATTCTATTTTAAGAAAAATAGGTTATAAGTGAAATAATACATGCCCATAGATATTCTTAGGGACAAAAAATGTTCCCAGATGATCTACAGTGTTAAGTGGTTAAAACAGTCTGCTACTGGGAACGCCAATCTGTGCTCTCTCAATTTCCATGCATGATTTGGAAGTGGCCAGGGTGATTGCAATAGGTCATTTGGAAAAAAAAGAGAGGGTCAGAAAGATTGAAGAGGTCAAAGTTTTGCAATATGGACCTGGGCCATTCAGTTCAACACACCTACTACTAGTATACTTGTAGCTATGGGAATTGCAGTTGATCTGGGAAATGAGCTGAAGAATAGGAATAACTAAAACCTACTATAGCAGACACAACTTTTGTTGTAATTCAAAGATTTAGGAGAAGGGTTGAAGCATGATCTGCTGGTAAACAGCATGTTTCTGAGTAAATAGAAAATGAGTTTCTGAGAAAACAGACAGATCTGTATTGAGGGAAAGGCTCTTTGGTCACAAAAACAATTTAGGCTAGCTCCTGAAGCAGGGAAGAGATATTGAAAAATATACTAATAATTGCCTACTGAGCAAAGACACCAGTATTAATTGCAAGGAACAGAGCATTCCTATTTTTTAGTATAAATATCTTGGTCAAGGAGTAGACTGCAAAGAGATTTTATAAAAATACTGCCACTATGACAGGGCATGTATACTGATTCAGCAGTAACAGGGGTTGAAATATTTCCCATTAAAGGTAAAAGAGAGTAAAAGTATGTGGAGATGTCCAGGAGAAGAGACAGTCTGCTGAAGGAGTGGCTTTTGTGGGAGACATTACTAAATTGTACCTCAAATCAACAGTGATGAATGAATTAGCCAGTGAGTCCCTATTCCCCTTTAACCTCAGTGCTACCAATGTGCAGAGATCAGGGCTATGACCTTGTTTGCAGAGAAAACAACAATACCAGAACACCAATAGATGATGTTCCAGTTAATACCAAGATTGCCTGTTTACACTGTGTTTCCAGTGATGCACAAACACTTGGATGTTCCATAAGGTGCTGCTTGGAGTCTAGTTGAAGAACAATTTGCCTGAGCCAAGGTAAACTATGGAGCTTGGGTGAGTAAGGTATCCCAGAGGAAGTAGAAAAAAATGATGGCTAGTCTTACAACCCACTCATCTTTGCTCTCCAGGCTGAAAGACCAGGTATTTGATTTATGTAACCTTCATTGTGACTCCAGAGCAAGGCTTGAACTGACAATTCTCTGTCTCATCTTTATGACTGCACCTCTGTCAGGTGATGGGAGTGATATTTCACTAATCAGGGTATGTGCACAAATCCAAGTTTACAAGGTGCAAATGAATTTCTTACATAAATTATTGTAAAACTCCCCAACGAAGCTGAAGGACCAGCATGAGTCATTTTAGAGCGCATCTGACTGTGAGAAGTTGGGCTACCTATGTTAAACCAAACCTTTATCTACTGAAATCCACCTGGATGGTTTTTTGTTTGGAGGCTGGTTGTCCTTAGCAGCTTGTTACAAAAAGCAACAAAAAGCCTTCAGGAAATGGTTTAATGACTTGGATCTAAGCAACCAGAAAGCTAAAACTCTACAGATGTCTAGTATATGCATGACCGAGTAGGAAAGGTTCTCTTTTTAAGGCAGAATTGCTTACCTATGCAGTAACAGAGGTTCTTTGAAGTGAATCAATATGCATTAATTTCTGGTACACATAAACATCATGGCCTTACCAGTGAGAAAACCATGAAAGTGAATAAAAGGTAAAGTTATTAATTTTGAAGGAAGTTTGGGCTGTTGTCTCATTATGATCATATGCCAGAAGAAAGTCATGTTTGAGGCACTTTGTAGATCTTGCCTTTCCAGTCTACCAGTGGAAGGAACTTCTACTAAGCAGTCATCTTCATAAAGGTAAAGAAAACAAGCCTGGAAAATATTGAGAAAGAGCTAAAATAGATCTATTTATGGAAGCATTTAGAACAGTTTTCTCCTTCCCACACTGTGGTGTATTGGTAACAGCACTGCCTACCTGAAGTATCCAGGGAGATGAAGATTGCAAATTACAAAAGTGTTAGTTAAGGCAAAGGGACACTGATTCTCAAATACAGTATTTTCTGCTTAAATGGATGTGTTTCTCCTTATTAACGATGGGTAAATTATATGGCACCTTAAACAGTCCCTCCAGTGCCATTCTATTCCAAGTAATTGCTATACTGCAGCCAGCATGTCAGCTCCCGAGCCATTGCAGCAAGACTTGAGGACAGTATCACAAAGCTTCATTATGTTTGCTCTCTCCCCTTGCCAGGTGCTAATGAAGAGTGATAGGTTTTGTTGTGGAAGAGAAATTATATGTCAAGGATGATCTGAGAGGTGACATGTCCCCGACTATAAGAAGGGACAGAGTCTTCAAGACAGTGATTTCTACTGGTGTCAGAAAGGAGCCCAGGAGTTCTGCAACCCCCTGAACTGAATATCCCAGGGGAGCTGGAGTGCTCCAAAGAAACCAGACTGTGGCAGTTCAGTTTTAAAGGACCAAAATGTGGATGGTGGACTTCTTAATACAGTCCTCCTTGTATTTTGGGTCTCCAGTTCTATAGTATCTCTATGTAGACAGAGGAAAAAAAAAATCAAAACAAGTCTCCATGCTGATTTGAGCAAAGAACTGTAAACAGCTTTATGATTTCAGGAGATGCACTGTAGTGTATCTGCAGTTTTAAGAACCAGCAAAATAAACATATGCAGAGACTGCATTAAGAAGTACTTCAACACCCTCTACAGGAACCAGAAATGAGAAAGAAAATAATTTATACCTGCAGTTCATTCTGATGAATTGAACAGGCAGACTAAAATGATTTTGGACGACTCAGGTAGTCCTGAGAACTCTCATTTTCCTGGCCTGGTCAATAAATGCATTATATCCTAACAACTATTACATATTTTGGTTTTGTCTCAGAAAAGATGTTGACTTGAAGAATATAAACCTTCCTCACCTTTCCACTTGCCATTGTATTTCTTCTTTCTCAGTTTCAAGAGTGGATTGTTACCATCATGAAGTTTCTGAAAAACTTTATGTCAATGTTTGAAAGTAAATTTAGTCTGAGCAGTCCATGCTATATCTTGTCCAGCATCTACTAACACCATCAACAAAAAGTTGTACAGCTTCCGAGTAAAATTCTAATCTCTCATTTATTTTGAAAGTGCTGGGAAGGATTTACTCCATCCCCATTAGCTCACGTGGTGCCTCAGTGTACAAGATTTTTTTTTTTTTCATTGAGGTGGCTTCGACCTGTCACAGAAGAAGAGAGAAAGAGTAGCTGCCCATGAGAGAACGCAGACTTCATAGACAAATCATCAGCACTCTGAGGACTTCTGGCATGGAGTAAAAGCCTGAACACCTTCTTCCAGAAGGAGCTTATGAGGCTAAGGCAATAGCAGCACAACTTGGGAGCACCCACAGACACTACAGGCCACTCACGCAGACTACAGGAGAAGGGGTAAGATTGTCCTCAGGACTTACACTTGGACAGGAGGAAGGAGTGGGGCAGGATTTGGGAGTTAAAATGCAATGAGTCAGGATGCAAGGCATGCAAGTCAAGCAACATACATTTCTGCTTCTGCTGCCAGTCTTAACACCTCTGCTCTCCTTATTCACAGACAATGAGGACAAAGCTGAGGCTCTCAGAGGCAATCTCCTGAGAAAGCCCTACAGAAGCCACACAAGCCTCTGTGTGCCATCTGACATCCTCGGACACTGAGTGCATAAGGAGAGCCTGCCCAGGGCAATTCAGAAGAAAACAGGCAATATCAAGAGACACTTTGACAGCTATGGCCACACAGACCTCACTATGCCCCTGGCCCGGTGAGTAACAGGGCTCCCCAAAGAGAGAGGGATGCTTCCCCATGTGCCAGGTGGGACATGCAGGAGAAGTCGGACACCTCTACACTCAACCCACACTCCAGGGGAAATTGCCAGCCCAAAATCAGGGTTCGTTGCTAAGATTGCTCTTGTTTGGGTTTTCTGTCTCATTGTGTCCTCTAAACATGACCATGTGCTGCAATACTCTGTGCCCCAGAGGCCTGTCTATCGGGGCTGCCACTGTCGAGATGTGGGGAGGGTGATGACACATGTTCAAGCCAGGACAGGCTGTGGCTGTGAAAAGCAGCTACTCAAGCATAAAATCTCTTCAGGCACATACCTGTTGTGAGGTGAATTTGAGTCCCTTGGCACTGAAGCAGCACTGAGACAGGAGATGCCCTGACAAGGTGGTACAAAGTCTGAACGAGGCCAGATGTGCCAGCCATGTCCTGCCCAGGAACATCTGTCCTTGCCATCAGCAGCTGGGAACTCTGTTGTTCTGGTGTGTGGCAGCACTGGGACAGCAGGGATGGTGCAGGGTTTGGTCTGAGGTACTGCCAGCAGCATGGTACCAGTGTAAATGGTACAGGCAGAATGCCTGCACATACAGCCACACTGCCGCATAAATATCTCATATAAAATTGGGTCATTCATTAGCCACAAAGCACCTTCCCCTCCTTGTAGTTGGCTTTTAATAGCTTTTCTTAGCAGATTTCATGTAATCAGACCTGTTCATAGTGACGTTTCAGTTCATCTTTGAAAAGGTCAGACTTTTCCCTTGTGCGTTCGCAAAAAGGAGAGATCGTGTTATAAAAATACTAAAAAACCCTAAAAACTGACTTGGAATTACTTCTCCAAAAGGTGTCAATCTGATTGCAAAGTGAATTGGTCTTATGTGAATAGGGAAGGAAGAATGTCAGGCATGCTGGTTCTTGCACTATCTCTAAATGGGTTCTTAGGATGCCTATTTGTCATATAATTTTGCCATTTGCTATTTGATTAAGGGATTTTTAACCTTTCCAGTAATTTATTGAATTCCGTGTGAGCTGTGGGTGTGAGCATTCTTTGATCTCCATTTATATAGAGAGAGTTCACTAAAGTCCCTGCCAGTTCCTGTTAAAGGAAGAAAGCAAGTTGTTACCTGTAGAGTGGCTCATATGACAAGTTGGAGTCACCTGGACTGAAACAGCACCTTTTGTTTACTGAAGTGGCTTCAGGAATACAACTCCTTAGAGAAGTCATTTTCAGATTGAACTCAAAACTTCCTTTTATATACACATGTATTCTCTCTATATATAATATACAACAAAAGAGAGACCAGGGAGTCTTGTTGTGTCATATGACTGAAATCTTTGGGCTATTTTTAGGGACATCACAGTGTCACTGCAGAATGACAGAAGACTATTTTCTCCATGTTGTACAAAGGATGTTCAGAGAGGCAGACATGCAATTTTATTTGCAGAGTCTGCAGCTGCTGACTTACATTCTCTGTAATGATGAAGGTTACTTTAGGAAGAAACAAAGAAAACCCACAGGAGAGAGAGGGGGGAAAGTAAAAACTCTTCAGGTGACCAGTCAGGAAGAGCAGTGACAGGGTTCCAGACAAGCATCCTACTCTGGGTGTCCAATCCAGCGCAGTGGGTGGCAGCGATGATGATTGTGTTCTTTCCCCACAGCTACACACACATTGTTGGGACCCACTTGAACACCCTACTACTGGTTCCTGTTCATGAGGTTTTTACTGCTGATACAAGCATTGCATGTATATTAGTGGACAATATTTGTTGACTATTTAAATTACTTCTATCTACTTTATTACAAACTGTATTTTGTTTCTCTCTAAACTAAGAATCTACAAAATGACAAGTAAGAAAGAGAGGAAATAAGGTGTCAGTCTTGTGCTAGTGGTAGTTGTTTCCTGTGAAAACCCATCATAACAATATCTGAGTTTGCAGGTGCAAAACCATGAAAAGAGAATGAAAAATGACAAGATCGTGAGGTTCTTGGGAAAACCGCTGCTTTAGAAGCCCTGAAATATGCTGCCAACAGCTTTGGTGAGAGGTTGAAGAGCTGTGAGTAAAAGGCAGACAGCAGGGCTGCAAATAGCAGGCCCTCAACATTACCAAGGCTGTGATACTGAGGTATTGAAGGTGTGGAGCAACACCCATCCTAGAAGTTGGACAGAAAAGCATCAGGTCCAGGGCACAGACACCTGCTACATCAATGCCAACTCCTCCCTGCACCACCCAGGCAGATGCTTGCTGCTGAAACAAATCTCAGCATCACAACAGTGAGTCACAGACAGATGTTTTCAGTTCAAGGTTGCTGATGTGAAATGAGATCCTGAAGGAAATAAAAATGATAAGAACTGTGATTAATCTTCAGGTATGCAGCAAAATCCTTCTTTTTCTTTCAGCATTCCCATCTTGAAAGACTAGAAAATCCCAGTTCCACTGAGGGCACTTGGGTTTTTTGATGACATGTGCTGTAGAAAATCTTGTGACAGGTACGGATTTAGATTAGCAGAGCAATATCATAAAAAAAATCTGTTAGCCAGAGTGGGTAGACCAATAGAAAAGTTGGTACAGACTTTACAAAGAAACATCATCCTTGTAATTAAAAAGTTTATTGAAAATAATAGCTCATTTCCTCTAAGAGCTCCTTTTCTTGGGTCTTTGCATAATGCATCTGAAAATAAAAGCCATCAGCTTCTCTTGAAACTGCTGGAGCATGGGAAAATTCATTTCTTTGTAAGCAGAGACATCCATCCTGCAGGAAGAATCAACTGATGTTAAACAGTGAAGAGTTTTAGAACTGCAGTGGTGTACAGAAGACACTGAACTGCACCAGCTATGCGTGAAAGGGCACCCCAAAACCGCTTTTGTAGGGAGGTGAACTAAGCTGCGTTTGTGATTTTTAACTTACGCATGAACTGGGATTTGTTTTCTACACACAGGCTCCATTCTGCTCTCAAAGAGTGTCTGTTACTATAGGGCTGTTCTTCTGAAGGCCAAGGAGTACAGAAAAATTGAAGTAATATCATTAATCTTCTTTCATATTTCACGTAAACTAGTGTGTCCCATATAACAATAATAAAGAATAAAATAGGTGTAAAATAAATACTAAAAAATGAACATCTGTAGAAAGCACCAGTACCATAAAGTCAAGACTGTGTGAAAAATAAGAGCAGTTGGCAGAAGTTTAAACATACAGCCATTAAAATAAAATTGTGAAAATAAGATTCATGAAGAGAAAGGATTCGTCTTAGTAATGAGGCACTGGCGCCATCTAGAAGAGGAATAAAACACACGCACACAAAAGAAAAGTGGAGCATAAAAAGCAGGTCGGTCTAGTTCACAGAGTGTAAAAGAGCGTTTCTCATCCACAGGATTTTTATGAATTCCAAGGACACATTTCTTTGAAGAGTCTCCACTTTTCCAAGACTCAGTGATACTAAAAATACATCAAAGTGGTGGGGTTTTTTTCCTGTTTTCATTCATATTTTTGATATTTTATAGTTCCTGAATGAGGTCCCCCCATGAAGTGGGAATTCTTAGGGCTGCTCAGGGAGCTGTTGCTCACCTCTGCTCTGTCTCTGGGAGATCCACAGCGAGGCATTGCATGTGGCTGACAGAAGTGCCCCGAATTACAGTGGGATGTATGACCCAGTGCTGCTACTGGATGGGTTTGGGGCAGGGAAATGATGGGGTGTTTCTTCCTTTGCTACATGCAGTAGATCATTTAAGGCAGATGAGGAACAATTTTCAGATGGAAGAGCAAATGTGGGAGAAGTGTATTGGTCTTTCTGGCATGTTGAGAAGTAACTCTTCATGATGCTCTTATTGCAGTCTGGAATTCATTAACATTTTGGACACCTTGTATTTTGACATGACAGCCACCACTCAGGTATATACTGGACATGAGGAGTTTCTCCGCATTACCTGGGAGGAAGTTGTTCTGTAATATTAGTACAACAAGGAGATACAGAAGCTGCAATGTGCCCTGTCTGCTAATAGAGCCATACAGGAGAAAGAGCAGACCAGATGAGCCATAGCACACTTAAACTAGCCTGATCATCCAGAACCCAAGGATCAGCTATTTGGGATATGCCATTAGCTGGGAATTCCCATTTGCAACTGTCACGGTTTGAAAGTATCTACCTGAGCTGCGTTGCTACATGCACATCTCTAATTTTGCAGTCCTTTCTTCTCCTTCATGTGTTGTTTTGCTAAAAACAAAAGAATTGACTGCTTTTCTCAGATCCACCTTCAATATAAAAATTATCCTGCTATAAAGGACTAGTCAAGGACACAAAACTTCAGCAGATGTCCTCTCTCAGGAAAGGATCTTCACTAAGGCTTAAACTCCATCTGACATCTGCTTGGGTTCAAACGACTCTTAGTTTGTTTCTGTTTCTTTTGTATGCTTCAGTCAACAGATTTCATACCTTTGGTAGAAAGTCTTTAGAGTGTTTCCACAGCACTAGACAGGCCATAATTTTTTTGCTCAAAACCTGCCTGCATATCCATGTATCTCTGAGAGCATTTGTTACATCAAAATTATCTCAAAAATGAAAAAAAGAAAACATAAGACACTAAAGCTTTATAATCAGTGGTTCCAGTACAGAACATCCATACAAGATGGCCCTAAAAAGAGAGAGCTTTCAATGCCTATTTAGCAGAGGGTTTATGCATGATCTGTGTGCCTTAATCACTCATGAGGGAGCCAGCAAAACCCAGGGCAGAAGCCTTGAGCGAGATCATATTAGAGGGTCATATAGGTTCATAGAATTAACTAGCAAAACCACCAGGGCCAGTTTTACCAGCAATATGGGAGAAGCTGAGTGAAAGTATGACAGATACATTTGCCTCTGTGGCTGCCAAATTACTGACTTGATGAGCCTGTGGTATTGAGCTGCAGCCTGATGACCATGTCAGCTGGTCATTGCTGTGGTGCAAACGGTGCAGCTCAAGAGGCCAAGGTGGCTGGAAGCTTACTTCAGTTATTGGAAGTATTAATGACCTATCTTTGAAACAGAGGAAGGCATCTGGCAAGAAAGTTTTGTGATGAAATGATTTCTCAGTTGGGATGGATTTAGAGAGACATCGCAATGTTTGACGCTGAGTAATGTGATAGGACATTTGAAAGTTAGGCTGGCTCTTGCACCAAGCAGGTCTAATGAGGTATGTGTCAGGTCACTGGGACCTGTCAGGATCTTGGTACAGCAATGCTATAATCACATAGATGTAAATGAACTGATTCTTCATCAGTAGGACACCGAAACAAAATGTACTGTAATGACTTGGGCTTTAAAAGGCAGTGACTGAGGAATGCTTTTGAAAGTGCCCCCCAAGCTTATTGCTTCTACATCTGCTCTTTCTCTTCTTCTGGCCAGAAAGGCAGCTTGTGAGCATGAGAAACATAATAAGCTAATACAAAGTTGCTCTTTGTAATTTTTTTTTTATATATTAGCAATTATAAACATTACCACTACCACCTGATTTCTGTTTAACTAAGCTTATGACTTCAGCGTTACACTCTTGGGGTAACTGATCCAAACTATTCCTAGCTAAAATAAAATAACCAGTGTTTATTGGGACTATGTCCAAACTCAGATTAATCAGATGGAAATCTGTGTTTGATTCCAAGAGCAGTGGGAATAAATTAAAATCCAAAAGTGTACTCCAGACTTTCTGGCCTCTGAATTTTCAAAACATTCAGACTTGAGCCAAGATGTTGATACAGAAAACCTGAAATGTAGGGAAGCTGGCAGTCATGTTTAATTCTACCTCTGAACCTTGAAGGCTGGCATGCTTTTTTCCCTGTGGTAAGCATAAGTAACAGCACTCGTGGCATGATACAAATCCTATAGGGCCAATATTTTAATGAGGTCAGGCTTTTCTTTAGATGAGAAACATACAAGCAAAGCCAAAATGCAAGTGGAAGGCAATTTATCTGAACCACAGTGCTGTAGTTGACCTAAGTGCTGCTGTGGATGTGCTACCTTTCAGCTGTAGCTTCAAACAGGAGCCAACATAGTTACTCACTGCTGAGACATCTTCCTGAAGGAGACTCCTGCAAAGGAGCTATTCCAGGGAGACCCTTCGGCTGGACTGAGGAAGCTGAGCAAGGGAAGGTCCTTCATGTGGCTCAGGGGAATGAAAGCCCAAACTGAGGTATCTGGGGAAGTGAAAGGTGTCAAGAGGAAGGAAGACCTGGAGCAGGAACACCTGGACTAACAGAAATTGTAAGCTGGACTGATGAATGGGGCAAGGGAAGGAGAAGACAGCTGTGCAGTTCAGCTGAGTAAATGCTGCTGTGGAGAAGGACATTCTGTCCTTTCCAAGAGAGAGTATCCTGGGAGGTTCTGGACTGGTCGCCTACAAAGGACCCCTCAGAGGGACTCATGAAGTGCATTTCTTCTGAATGCTGTGAGCTGTTCTAGACGTTGTGTATCTACACAGAGCTACAGCCAAAGGCAAAACAGCTCCTACTTAATCCTTGTACAATGCAAAGTACATCAAAATTAGAAGACTTTTTTTATAGTGTTGCTCCGCTCTCAACAGACAAATTGGAGTTGTGTTACCTCATCATTTTAGAGGATCTTGAAAAAAAAAGTTATCATTTGCGAACCATTCAGACACCGAAGTAACATGTATCAAGGCAAATCACATAGGAAAATTGAGTATTGTTTTGAGAAGAGGAGCAGAACAAGGTCCTGTAAACAGGGCTTATGGATCAGCTTTATTTCACTTAAATAAATACTTAAAGTGCATGATACAGGCACTCACTCACCTTAGGCTCCCTGTCGCAGAAAGGAGAGAAAGAAACAGTTACAGAAAGTAACTCAGACTTCACATTGAACTTAAAACACCCGAGGAAGTGCTAATGTCTCCCCACTGACTTCAGAGGGAGCTTTGACAACCATCCCCTAATTTCCATGCCAGTAAACCAGGTCAAAGGCTGAAGACTAAAGCAGGATAAAATAAACTGCTGAGGAGCAGCTTTTGAACTATCAGCACTCTTCCTCTTTGGGCAGATTAAGGCAGAGATTCTTTGGAGCAAGAATAGCCAGGGAACCGATAGCTAATGACTGTATTATAACACATCTGTACAAAGGGGAATAATTATGGTTGTCTGTGTAAATTTTTTCTTTGGCATTTCCTAACTTTTGAAAGCTTGGATCCAAAGCCTTCAGGCTCTTTTAGCATAGATTGGTATGCAGGATGTGCAAATAGATCTCATTTATTCAGGGTATCTCTAGTGTTAGATATAAGTATGTCAGTCTCAGCTGCATGGCCAAAATGGTGATCAAAGACTGGTAATAGTACTTTGTCTTTTTGTGTTTTGTTATCTTTCCATTTTCAGTTTAAGTTAGATACAGTATTTCTTGAAACTTCAGAAATGCTCAGGGAACCTGTGAGTTAGGTTCTAGATCATGCAATCTCTTACTAAAAACACAATATGCTTATATATATGTGCATACAAGTATATTATAATAGTATATTTAGGAGGAGCATTAGGTAATTAAAACAATACCTGAAGCGAAAAGCATTTTGTAGGGGAAATAAAAATACCTCTTCAATGCTTGGATTCTGCTTTTCCTTTAGGTTTTGTGAGAGGAAGGGATGTGGCTTTGCAAGCCCCCTTCTCCCCTGTTATGCACCTGTGTTCAAGGCAACCCAGATACTCCCTGCACATGGCTGAAAAAGAGGTTACAGACAAGCTCCCTAGTTCAAGTATTGGCTGTTTCTGGAGAGGATGGAAAGTACACCTCTGAAAAAACAGTGCTGAGCCACAGAAAATCTCTGTCTCACAGCAAATGTTTTTGACCAGAGCTGCTGATGAGGTAACATTTCTTATATTCCCCTTTTCCCACAGCTGTGGGTAGAAACAGCACAACACAGAGTATCCAGAGCATACAAAATTATATATGGAAACATTATTTATAGAGTATAATTATATAAGGATCACTGTCTTTGTCATGAATTGCATACAGCATCATTCTTCCTATACTCCTCTCTATTAAAGAAACTGCTGCAATGATTTACACACCTGAGTATGAATATTTGAGCTAAATCTTTGAATTATTAACATTATTTTAGGAAAACAGCCATGTTATACTAAGCTGTTCTAGTGAAGTTTCACTGGAGTAAAAGATTATTTTGCTTCCGTTTTCAACATCTCCTGTCACATATAAGCAAATAGAGTTACAAGTTACAGCTAATGACACCTGACAACACCCCAAGACTGGTATAGCAAGCAGTGCTGTGTTTCACAAAGCAAACAATGACGTGCATAGTGTCATGCAACTTACCTGTCTTATACTCTCATTCCAGGGACACAACGGGAATTATTAAATTATACTCTCTGCCACAACTACTGTTTTGCAAACTACAGGTAATTAATTACAGGCAATCTAGAATGCAATCTAGAATCAGCTGTACACTTGAAGCTTTAGTAAAATTAAGGCTTCCTTCTTGTTTTACCTATTTTCCAAAACTACATACATGCATGGTCTGTCAAAATTTGTCTCCACAATCTAATTACAGGCTTGTGGCCAGAAGTCAAACTTTGAAACCATCCTGCTTCAACTCAGTAATCTCTTCTTCTGCAGTAGCTCCAAATGTGGGCACTGCTCTCTTGTTTACAGTCATTTCAAAATGAGCATGTTATTACATCCATGATCTGATTCCGTTTATATAGCACTGGCTGAGGTCACAGGAGATGTTTGATGTGCCTTTTAATGCTAAGTGGTAACTCCTATCTAAACAGTATTTTGCTGTGAATCGCAAGAAAACTGGAAGGTGCTATTATAGTAATATTATAATTTGGTAGTAAGGTGGCACTAATACTGTTAGTGCCGAATTGCACGTAACTTACAACCTGTGTGGTTTTACTGACACCACATGCTTTCTTTATAGTAAAAGCAGGTAAGTAGGCATTTCTAAGTCAGTGTATCTGACCTATTTCAGACATTTAAAAAGGAATCATGTTTCAACACCATAAAGAGTCTTGGGTGTTGTCAGTGTATATCCATTATATTTGAAGCAACTGGGCCTAGCATCTTGGGCATAAATGCCATCAGAACAAACCTCTATAATTATTTCTCCCTGGTAAAGGGCCTGTGAGACAGACGTGATGAAATGCCACATATCTGAACAAACAAATAAATAAATAATGTGATTCTCTTGACCACCAAACTTGATGTCCTAAAAGAAAACAGGTACACAACAACATTGAAAACAACTTCCTAACTCTTTCTTTTGCTCTCAACACATCTCAGATTAGTCTGCATACTGCTTTAATTTGCAGTAATAAGCCAAAGTCAGCTGTATGTTGCAGAAGTGGACACAATTCTACTACTCCTCAAAATAAAACTGCCAGCACAAAGAGGTATTGAATAAGGAAGTTTTTTCTCCAGCAGAGTTTTCCCACTATTTTAAACAGACTAATCCACACTGTTTCTTCTAATTTTAGGCTCTCTTTTCTAATCCAGAAGATATAAGTTTCAAGGTCTGAAAGCCATTCAGCAAGAGGGACACAGCACGCTGTCTCCTTCGTTTCACTGCAAGTTGTGTGTCCATCAGTGCAAATAAAACTCATGGTTCAAAGCATGTGGTTCAACAAGACTGTGATGGCTGAAGTAATTACAATATATGAAACTGAAAAAAAAATAGCTTATTTTCATCTATGGAAAAAAAATCAAGTTTTTATGTTTAAAAATACTGTAAGTATTCAAAGAGAACTACAATAGGAGAAAAGGTAGTTAACCTTCAAAGTTCAGTAGCACTTTATTGAAAGACAATGTGTATTCTACTCAGCAAATAACTCAGTACATCCCAATAATAGATGATGAATTTTTGGGAAATAAGTTTCATGATTGCATACGTGATGAGGATTACTAAGTATTCTTTTTTAGTATTATTTGTCTCTTCCAATTGACTCAAGGTGTAATAAAGTGGAAATTTCAAAATATCTAATTTTCACAGCCAAGATGGGGTAAAAAGTGTTCTACAACTTAGGCTGTACCTAAGCTCAGGGTTAGTATAAAATCATGAGTGCCAGGTGGATCATGATTTCCCGCTTACAAAGTGGGAAATGCTTCTAACAGTGAGATCCCAGTTTAAGTTAGAGCCCAAGTCCCAGAGCAGAGGTGCTGCTATGCCTGTTCAATGAGCTGCAGGTAGCTCACCCCACACTTTGCCATGGAGCATCTCTCATGACCAGACTCACAGAGATCACTCCACAATCAGTACCTTTAGAATCTGTGTTCTACACGTATTTATTTGCTTATGTAATTTTTCTGTGTCTCTGAAATGTTTTCCTGTAAAGTAGATGGCAAAGCATGCATGTACTGGGAAGATTAAGGTACAATTTGAACAGTACTTTTTGGGTTATAATTTAATTCTTAACTATCTTGCTTCATAGAACTCCATCCTATCAAGATTCCTGTTGCTCAAGAAGAATAATAAGGAAACTGGAGCTTCAAATGTAGTTTAAAACTTCCTTAATTTAGTCTGTGGTACTGAAGTCAGCTGCATCCATGATTTATTATGTCCAAGGGCAAACCAGTATTAGTCTTTTTTTTTGCTTCTCTGTAACTGAGGTTTTTCAATTAACTTACAGGTTTGATTAGCCATTTGGATTCAAAGAACCAGCAGGAAGAGGTCTTCTTTTCAGAGGCTGGATAGAGGATAGAAGAGAACTGGGTTAGGCAGGATTGTAACCACATCTTCTCAGAAAGAAAGAAATTCCATTAAGAAGAAGTAAAAGAGCTTCTGAAGAATAGTTTTTTTATATATGAAGTCCCTGCAGGGGATAAAAATGAACAAAGGAAAATTGAAAAATAACAAAGGAAATACTTTCAGTGAATTGGAGCTGCGAGAAACTTCTCTTGAAATTTTGAATAGTTCCCTGCCATCATTTGCATTATGAAGTTTGCACCCAGATGAATAAATATCTGTTTTGACCACACCCCATTTAGCCCTGTTTTGCTTGTTTTTCTATTCACTGAGCCATGCTAATCCATACCCTTATCCCCTCTGCATGTTCTGTCACTTGTCAGGGAATACGCTTAGAAGTCGCAAGCCTTCAGTCCCCTGGCAGCAAGTCAGCCAGTCAGCTGGCAAAGCTGGATAATTACTGCTTAGCCCTAAAGAGCTTAACATTTGTTTGCATAGACTTGTGCCCTGGCAACATCAAGGCAATGAACCAGAGGGCAAACTTTCTTTTCCCTGAATATTTGCTATAAAGGAAAGGACATAAGGGACTTTAAGACAGACACAAAATAGTGGTTACCAAGAAGGATTACCAGGGACTGAGATATGTGGACTGCCCTCCACAGTTGACTTGCTGTCATTATAGTGTAGGAGAGACTGCTGGGCTTCATTCCTCTTTCTTTTATGTTCTTATGGAAAACTGTACATGCCTTCACTCGCCTAAAGGATTTTTTAGAGAATTGCCTTTGCAGAGATGCTTAGATGAAGGCCTAACAAATAGGCTGTGGTAGAGACAAGAGAAAAAGCCATCAAGGAGACATCAGGTTACATAGTAAACCAAAAAGTTTTCTTTCTTTATTCAGTGCAACTTGCTTATGACAAGTTCTAGCTTTGGGGTTTCTCCTGATTGTTATTGTGTCTCATGGCTGCAGCAAATGGCTCCATCTGGAAGGAATAACACTGGTAAGGTTGATAAGGAAGGTGCTTAAATAAGATGGAACCACATTCAGTGCTGCTCCTCTACTGGCTGCAGCCTTTCCATGATGTCAGTGTTCAGTGCATAGGACGCTACTCTGGAGCAATGACAGCAGCTGTAGACTGGCCACACTACACATCACATTCATGCATGAAGTATAGTGACCTTACAATCACAGAATGGAAGTCTTGAAGGACTTCCTTGGTCACTAAATCATCTTGAAAATGCTGGCAGTCAGATTATACAACCTGTTTATGGTCTGAAAACCAAAATATCAAAAGAATCTTCAGTATTTGGCCTAAGTACTCTCATTCTTCACAGTTATGTGCTTGTACTCCCATTTAATTCCAGTAGCACTTACGCAAATACATTCGTGTGCAACCTGATAAGCACTGGGGTGATTTAAAGCTGGGTTAAATATGATGGATACAGAGTAACAGAAGTAGCATGGCACCTTAGACTCCAGAATGAGTATCATCAAAATACTGAGAGGAGCTGTAGCATCCTACCCCCTTAGTCAGCACTGCTCTGCAAGAGTGAATTGAAATCCAGTTTGGGGCTGGATTTGCAGCCTGTTCATAATAACCTGTGTAAGCCTTCTGAGGCAGACTAAATTGTATGTCCAGGGAAAACCATACCTATTTTTTCAGGGTGTTCTCAAGGTGTTTATCAGTCCTATGAACAAGTGCTGCTGTGCCTGACCTCTTCAATCAGATCACACAGCCAAGAGACAAACCATTCCATGGTCTTTCCTGAAGGAACTCTGATCCTGATGTCAGCTAGGACATATGGGAAGCATAAGCAGCCTTAAATTGGGATGGGAGAAATGTGGATGTTCAGGGAGAGATTTCAGAAATGCTTTAAGCTTCAGGATTACAGCAGAGATCTTTACTGTTTTTTTAAGGCTTTGAGAGGCTGAGGTATGGTGTGCACCCCTCAACCCTGAAACTTAAGTACCATAAATACTTTGTGCCAGCTTTCTTAATCCAACCTCATTCTTCTACGTATGTCCCCTGAAACTTAAGCAGGGCTACAACTGTGAGGTGATCAGAACTTGCTATCTGACAAATGATGTTACTCAGCATCTTATTGTTCAGATTCATGACTTAGAAATACTTTTGACTCAGCATTTTTGTGTGACTGTAATGTGCACAGTACTTGTTATGTGAAATTCCAGAGCAAGCTTTTATTGCAGCAACAACACCAATCACAGCTTGCAATGCTGCTGCATTTCTCCACTAACAGCATGTTCCTTTTTTTCTAATTCAGGTGAGAGCTTTTGTGTTTTTAGGGATGTGAGGGGCAGTTGTTGCATTTTTATGGATAAGTATTACAACATAAACACTGCACGAATCATTCTTCCAAAACATAAAAAATACTTCTTTTGAAAATGTGCTAAGGGTAGTTCTATTATCTAATTACTGATGTACTCCCTTAAATCTGTCTAGAAAAATAGATGGCACCTTAGTTATTTGTTGTTGTTGTTGTTCACTAAGCAAATTCCGCAATGCTGATATAATTTAATTTTTTTTTTGTCTTGGCTAGTTAAACTATCACAGAAGAAAACACAAAACTATAGTGCTTCCATTAGTGATGCATGGGAAAGAGTAATAAGCACTTAACTTTAAGAACTTCAGAGGACTTAGGCACTGAAACTGGGATGGGGGTGGAATGTAGGTTCCTGACTCTGAGTTGTTACGAAAACTGCCACAAAGCCATTGCACAGCCTTAGACATGAGTATCCCTGGGGGAATGAGCTCAGCCACAATCCCTATCGAAAGGCCTGGGTTCTTGTTGGATTTTTCATCCTTACCAGCACTCACAAGGACACAGATAGACTGGTGTGCTAAGCACACTTGCAGCTGATCATTTTGGGTGTTCTTTGGGTTTGCTTGGTCCATCTCATCCCAAAAAAAAGAAGTAGCAATGGACATGAAAGATGGACAAAGTCTAGCTCCTTGACATTGGGAAAGAGGTCTCCAGCCTGTGTTGCCCTACATTGCTCACAAGCAGACTCCCTTCTCTCAGGTGCAAGATCAAAGATTAGGTTTGGGATTGGCTTTGGCCCAGGTGTCAGTGAACTGAGAACTGTTGGACCCACAGGCACACTGGTGATCTGGAAATAGCATTTGGATACAGGTTGGGAAATACAGTCAAGTCCTTGAGAAACTAGACATTTGTGCACATTGAGAAGTTACTGAGATGCAAAAAGCGTTCTTACCTCACCTCGGGGCAGAGAAGACTCCTCAGGGAGTAATCACTGGTCTCATGAGAAAGTTTCTTTAGCTGAATATGGAAAGAAGCCCCAGCATCTCCTGGCTAGTGGCCACTGTCCAGATGAGCCTTTCTCCTCACACACTTTTCATCCCCTACAAGGATCAAGTCCAGAAGAGCCTGGTGGCAGTGGCTAGAGCACAGCAGCTGGAGTGGGGCACAGCCTTTCTGCTTATCGCCTTTCCTCCAAACGAGAACTTTGCATTTCTTTTCCACCTGATCTTGCTGCAACTCATCCACCAAGACCCTGCGACCTGGCAGGAGGAGCTAATCAAGGTGTGTACCAGCTGTGTTCTGATGTTCCTGGAGGGGGCTGTTCCTATCTGGTGGGATTAAGTAACTTTAGGGATAACACAAAACTGTGATGTTGCGCCCAGTTGCCTAACAACTGGAGCCCTACTATCTGGTTGCGCATGCCAGCTTTTATACACATATATTTTTAGGATACTTTATTTTTTTTTATTCTGCCCACCCTAAAAATGATTTAATGAGCTGTTGGCTAAAAGGTTATAAAGTCACAAATGTCCTTCCTCACATGAACAGAATAACTTTTAGTGATGGTATTCTGGATTTACAGATAAGAAGGGTCTGGGCATGGAGCAGTGACACAAGTTTGCCCTTTGAAAACTGAGTCAGTAGAATGCATATGTATGAGGTGAACTTCTAAATCTCATATATCTAGGAGATCTTAAGGATTTCTCTGCTAAGCTGTTTAGATCCATTACACAAAACTGTACTACTTTGCTAGCCTTCTTTACAAGTTAACTTATGTAGAAATAACATCCACATAACCAAACAGTGTGCCAGATGTTCATAACTATTTCTAAAGTTAGAAAACAAAGGGAAGACCAAAGAGTCTGTACCTAAGGCATTGAACTCTTCCTCAGGTCTTTTTACACCCTGAAATCCTTTGAGATTTTATCCAATGCATTTTGTAATTTAGCCTCTGTATCAGTTATGAAAAAGAAGGAAACATTTCCCAGTGAGGATAACTAACACTGTAGAATCTACATGTTTTCAGTAACAAGAACTACTATTCCACTGATGGAAAATAAATTACTTAACTGCAAGCAAGACTGGATTGAAGCAATTTCACCCCATCTGTGAGATTTTGAAGGAAGACATACAACATTTGAGAGGAAGGGGGCTGGGGGAAAGAGAAGGAAAGAAATACTGTAGAATATGTGGTGTATAAAATGTGTAGCAGTAATGAAAGAGAAAAACAATAGCCCTGAAAGACACACAAAATAAAAAAAAAAAGGATGAAATTCACTTCTCATGCAAATCAAGAATTTGAGATTAAATACTCTATTCCATTGCTAAACTGTAAAGTACAATTCATATTTACAACTCCAATAAACTTATTTTACTTAAATTAAAGGGTCTTGACATTAGAATTAGGACAATAGGAGGATTTTGGAAAGGTTTCTTTGTTATTCCAAGTTGTCTCCCGATACCAAATGCTTCCCTGAATGGCAGAGCTTCCATCACACTTTCTAGAATCATCTTCATTTCTCCATTTGAAGAGAAGCTGACGGGGTGGTTGATGAACTGTCATACACCATGACTTGCAGTTATTGAAACATAAGAAAAAGCTATGAAGCACAGTGTGAGCTATTCCCCAGCCTACAAAAAAGAACACTGAAAACCTTGTAGTGGTCCAGAGACCCTTGTCACTGGAAAAGATTGAGGGTTTCAAGAATATTTCAAATGAAGCTGAGAATTCAAACTGTTTGTGGTTGGTTCAAGGAAATCCAGTCTTATAGTTCCATCTTTTTCCCCTGAGCAATTTCATTATTTTCCTTTTCACATATATTCACTGAATCACAGAACGTTAAGAGTTGGAAGATCTTGAAAGATCATCTAGTCCAACCCCCCTGCCAGAGCAGGATCACCTAGAGCAGGTCACACAGGAATGCATCCAGGCGGGTTTTAAATATCTCCAGAGAAGCAGACTCCACAACCCCTCTGGGCAGCCTGTTCCAGCGTTCCATGATCCTCACAGTGAAAAATTTTTTCCTTATGTTTACATGGAACCTCTTATGCTCCAACTTGCACCCATTGCCCCTTCTCCTATCATTGGACATAACAGAGAAGAGCCTGGCTCTATCCTCCATCCTGCCCTTTACATATTTATAAACATTAATGAGGTCACCCCTCAGTCTCCTCTTCTCCAAGCTAAAGAGACCCAGCTCC
>WTSP01019572.1:0-24659 GCA_025331215.1 Actenoides lindsayi | reverse complement strand
CATCCCATCCCATCCCATCCCATCCCATCCCATCCCATCCCATCCCCACTGCTGTTTGATGGAACCCAGGAGCACTTGTCCCTGAAGCAGGACCAAAGGCAGGGGAACAACTGCACAGGCACTGCAAGGAACAAGGGATCCCCATTGAGGGAGCACAGGAGCCCCACACCCTTGCACAAGGCCCTTTGGGTCAGATCGGTACGAGTATTTAGATGCCTACAGGTGCAAATCAGGCGCGACACAGTGTTTCCCAAAGCATTTGCATCTCAGACACCCACATATCCTTAAAACTCTACCCTTCCACCTACTCACATGCTAGTTTCTTCATTTCTAAAATGGATACGGTAATTACCCACCTCTCCTGAAGCAGGAGGAGAAGAGGAGATACCTGGTGTGCAGCCATTAGATCAATGGCAGTGCCAGGTCCCCTTCTCATTCCATCTCTGCATCATGCACCAGACGATGCTGGCTAGCCCATCGGCACCTGCAATTGCATCTGGCAATTTTGGGAGAGGAAAGAAATGCCAACTATGAGTCTAGCTCTGTTTAAGACGGTTTTCTGGGATGATGCTTCCTGACCATTTCCTCGATATCTGTGGGCTTGTGCCTCAGGAAAACTTCAGGCTTTCCAGGCTGGCAGCACATCTGACTGTCATGTTTCGCACAGGCGGCTGCCAGCGGGCATGTGACAGGGACTTGCCAGAAATATCATAGGGTCATGCACCCACGTTGCAGGGAAACGAAATCTGTGAGGAAAGGAAATCACGAACCTGCCTTTGAGCATCCCAGCAATCACACAGCTCAGTGGAATCAGCCTGAAAAGCAGCTCTGCATTTGCCCCATATTTCTCCTGGATTGTCAGCCTATTGTACTTTCCCTTTGTCACTAAGTCGTGTCATCATCTCTTCTTGGCAGTGCTCATTTCTCACAGTAAGAAAATATCACAAAAACCTAAGAAAACTAAACAGAAGTATAGTCTTGCCTAATAACAGAAAGCAGCTCCACATTAAACTGACCTGCTGGATAGTACTTTACATTTATCTCCTTAAACATAAAATCCTATTTTCCTTTATATGGGAAAGCAGGAAACGTAAGGAGAAAGGGATTTTCACTTCAGGATCAGGGAATACTAAAGAGAGTTCACCAGAAAAGTTTGCAGTCTGAACTCAGAAATTGAACTATTAAGACACAAGTAGGAATTGATAGGCCCAAATAACGCTTCAGCTGATTCTCCAGATACTTCAGGCAGGAAATCCATCAAGTTTGGCCACTATGACACCTTTGAAAACTTGTGCAAATAAAGGCAGTAGGCAGCACAGCAAGTTAGACCCTGAGGTAGGTGCACAGGCTGTGGGCAGAGCTACATACCTGACCTAAAAGCACCCAGGACAAAGAAGGAGTCATGAAAACTGGCGTCGCAGTGTAGCACATACAGTTGCATCACAGTGTAAAATCCCCAGTGCTCAGATGCTTCTCTCTATCTCAGACCCAACATAAAAGATACCATGAAAACATCAATGTAGTGAACAGGATGCAGCTCATCCCTTACAGCCTCTCAGGGACGTGCTGAGCGTTAGCACGCTAAATTATCAGGAACTCTACAGCTTGCTTATTAATGCATCCTATGGGCTGCCAGGCTCACCAAAACTCCACAGGGCACAGTGGAAGCAGACTCTGCTTGGCTGCAGATCTGTTTGCTCAGCCATCCCAGTTCTTATTTCTCACCCATGTTACGCTCCTTTTGAAATAGGGTGCAGTGGATGGTGGCAGCGCAGTTATCCTGGGTTCTTCTCTTTGCAACAAGTGTAACACAGAACAGCCCTGCAGTTTTCACTCAGCCCATAATGCTGCTTCCTAGGAGTCTGCTACCAGTGTTTTTTTCTCAGCAGAGCACTCAAAAAATCGTTTGGTTATCTAAACATGCCAAGATACACAAAACCCTGGGAAGATACTAACAGTAGAGAATTGAGCTTGTGGTCATTAATACAAAACCACCAGATCCTTCAGCCTTTCATCAGGGAATATAGCAGAGGCTTGAGTCACCAGCTGCTCATGAGGTCTGCTGTGGCAGTGGCACTCAGCAGCACCTTACAACACCTCTGCTGGCTCAGCCACCTCACCTGCCTGGAAGTTTCACTGCAGCCCATGAGAGTTATGCTCCAAACTGTGGTGGGGGATTGAAAAATTGTCCAAAGCACCATTTCTTGAACAGCATACTGGCTTATGGAGTATGCGTTTTAAATCTTTCAGCATGTGGATGAATATTAGGGTACCTGGATACAGGAGCTGCAAGATGAAAGCTACAAGTGCCCTAGTCATTAGAAGATCTCAGGGCTTAGTCTCTAAGCAGGGTGTTTCTTCTGGGGCCAGGGAGGTCAGAAGTATCCCACATTCATCAGTTCTTAAATCCTTCTATTTTTGTCACCTAGGGACTGTCACACTGGGTCTGGTGGGTCTTTCATTCTGCATCGTGCCCCCAAAAGGACTCTGCAGCAGGTGCTGATGGCAAAAAGGTGAGAAACAATGCATGCACTGCTCAGCCCCTTTCTTGGCAAGTCCTCCTTTCCAGAAATTCTCTTTTCTCCTACAAGATGTGCAAGGCTAGAGACACATTTATGCTCACAGATAGTTTATCTCCCCAGCTCATCCTCAGCCCTGGGGCTCCAAGCTGCACACACTGTATGCTGGCCAGTAGAAAAACTGCAGGATCTCTTGGGCAAAACCCAAGGGGAAGAAAAATGAACATGAGGCCTCAGGTCTACAGGGGAACTCAAGCCAAAGAACCTCCCAGAAGGCATCCTGCCCCCTCCCCACCACCCTCCACTGCAAGTATCCACCACAGCAAATCCCACTTTCTTTATCAGGGGGTGCCAGCCACAGGAGCAGAGTTGGGCCAGAGAAGCAAGCGATGAAATTCCTGGTGATTTCTATGAGAATCACAAAATTGTCATGGTTGGAAAAAACTTCTAAGATCATCACATCCAACTATCAACAAAAAACAAACAAACAAACCAAAGCAAACAAAAACCCCCCACCATGTCGCCATCCCACTAGAGCATGTCCTGAAGTGCCCCGTCCACACAGATTTTTAATACATTCAGGGATAGTGACTCCACCACTTCCTTGGGCAGCCAGTTCCAGTGCCTGACTACTCCTTCAGTAAAGAAATTCTTCCTAATATCTAATTTAAACCTCTCTGGTGCAACTTCAGGCCATGTCCTCCAATCCTGTTGCTATTTACTTGAGAGAAGAGGCTGCACCCACCTCACTACAACCTCCTTTCAGGTAGTTGTAGAGGGCAATGAGGTCTCCCCTCAGCCTCCTCTTCTCCAGACTAAACAATCCCAGCTCCCTCAGCCTCTCTTCACAGGACTTGTTCTTCAGGCCCCTCACCAGGTTGGCTGCCCTTCTCTGAACTCGCTCCAGCAACTCAATGTCTGTGTTGTGGTGAGGGGCCCAGAACTGAACACAGTACTTGAGGTGTGGCCTCACCAGTGCTGAGTACAGGGGCACCATCACTTCCTGTCTCCTGATGGCCAATGCTATTCCTCATACAGGCCAGGATGTCATTGGCCTTCTTGGCCACCTGGGCACACTGCTGGCTCATGTTCAGCTGCATGTCCACCAGCATCCCCAGGTCCTTTTCTACTGCAGCTTTCCAGCCACTCTTCCCCAAGCCTGTAGTGTTGCCTGGATTTGTTGTGGCTGAAATGCAGGATCCGGCACTTGGCCTCGTTAAACCTCATACAACTGGCCTTGGCCCATCGACCCAGACTGTCCAGATCCCTCTGCAGAGCCTTCCTACCCTCAAGCAGATCGACACTCCCACCCAGTTTGGTGTCTCTGCAAACCTGCTGAGGAAGCACTCTATCCTCTCATCTAGATCATTGATAAAGACACTGAACAAGAGAAGCAGCAGGCCAAGCCCTGATGCTCTATAGTCCTGCTAGACACCAATGCAGATTGTTTCAGAGCTGGTTTCTATTGGAGTGAAAGACAACAAAGCATTTATCTGTCCTCTTCTAGCACCCAGACACTTCTTGGAGAGAAAGGATGAGACTTCAGTAATTATTTGTGGAGCCTAGTTTTACACTGCTCCCTCCTCTCCTAAGTGATACTTGCAAGCACAGAGAAGGCAGGGTAGGACAGACTGTAGCCCTGCAATGGGCCTGGCTCAGCAAACGTTGCCAAAGACTCACAACAGGCAAGGGCTCAGACTTACTTAGCACTCGCCCCTCCACAGCGTTAGCTCCTGTTTTGCTGGCAGTTACAGCTGTGGAGAGGCTTTTGCTTACACTATCTCTTTGTGTATACAGGCTTTGCAGGGGTTATTTTTAGCTTCTTGAAATGATATGAAAATCTTTGGTATAAAACCAGGACAGGGTGATCTGAAACTGGAAGGACTTCATTTTCGTGATGGCAAATATCAAGTCCCATCATGCATCGTCCTTATGCACATACAAGCAATACAATAAGGATTAATGTGCAGGTAGTGCACTATTGCCACTATTAAAAAGGCAGCACCATCCCACCGAAGAAAATGAAGAAAGAGAAGACCCTCCACAAGAGTCCCCGTCCTTCCACTCAGAAGGCCAAGACTCCACAGTGATGCGTCTGGGGGATGAGGGAGCAGGGCCACTGACCACCAGCATGTGGCCACCTGCTCTGGGATGGCTGTGTTTTACTATGCAATATCTACTCCTGGCAAAGATGACCGGTGTCTTTGCCCTCTGTCTTCTGTGGTCACTTTAATTCCGCAAAGTAGCATCTCTTGTTGTAGCAGACGTTGGGAAATGGAGTCAAGTATTTTCTGAACTGTCCTGTAAAGTTTCTCTGCCACAGGGTTCAAGCAGCAGTGACACCGTGGGAGAAACACAGCAAAAGTTACTACACAATCCATCTACCACCTGAGCAAAATACCATAAAAAAAAGCAAAAAGAATAATATATCCTGTAACAATTTATTTCCACCAAATCATCCAGCTCTGCTTAAGAAGGAAATCAAATTGAAACCCCAGTGCTTGATTAAGCCAATCTGCTCTCCCTTGGGCACATGGGGACAGGATCCATTGCCATCACAGCCACAGCAGACTTTTCAGGGCTCCAGAAAGGTTTCCATTTGGCTCCCTGGCATGGGTATTAAAGGGAAGGACTGCTTTTAGTAGCAGGTCCTTGGGGAATGCTCCATCATCAGCCACTGCACCAACAGGTCAAAGCTGAAGTCCCTGCTGGTGTGGCACCAGGGAAAGAGGGGTGTGTGTGTGTGTGTGTGTGTGTGTGTGTGTGTTTTTATGCCAGTGCAGCTCAGCCCAGGCTGTGCTTTGCACGCCAGGCAGTTGAACCCATACCCAGCTCTGCAGACTCCCACTGAGGCAACAAGGGCACTGAGTGCTCCAGGCAGACCAATGCTCGACCATGTGCATTTCCCTGAGGGATTCAGCCTGCAAAGCTGCTCACGCAGCTTGACCCAGTCTCTGCTTCAGCTCAGTAAAAGAAGAGGGATCAGTGACAAGCTGAAGCCAGACCTCATGTTTTTCCCCCTGTTCAAATCTGCCACCACCAGAGAGCCCGGATGAGGAATCTCACTCTAAGTTTCCATTTAGATCCACAGAATTAGTTTGGGTACAAGAGGGCAGCAATTGCACACTTAATTTGTTTCAGACTGGAATATATCATCATTTAAAAGCCTGGAATATTTACTAGTGGCAAAGATATATTGATTGCCTGGCCACAGGCACAGCAAAAATCATTGTCAGAGGAAAAAAAAAAACCCAAAACCAACAAACAAACAAGTAAGAAATGAACCAGAAAAATTGCTCCAGTGCCTCCCGCTCCACTGCTGTGCAACACACCATTTCGGTCTTCTCTGCCTTCCAGCATCCCTCAGCTCTCCTTCCAAGGCACGAGAAATGGCCTTTCCCTTTGAATTTATTGGTGAATGGTCTTCAGCAGCTCCCAGGCACTTTATCACCTTCCTGCAGAGGAACATAAAACACAGCCCTTGTCTCAGCCTGTGTGGTAGGAACAAATAAATAAGGGCAGCTCCCTGCCGCTCCATCACCGGCTCATCCACGCGCGAGAGCCGGCTGCATTGTACCAAGGAGCTCAAGCTGCGGTGTTCAGAGTTAACTCTGCTCTGAACTCCCCACCGCCCCTGGATGTTTGGAGCCAGTTATTTCCTTCTTAAGGCTTGCCCGACAGGAAAGCTGTTTCCCACCCCTAAAACCTGTTTAAAAGCTAATGGCTCGTTGTGGCTCTTGTGAAAGATTAATTTCCCTGCTAATGGTGGCTGTCCATTTTCTTGCCGTGGTGGTGGTGATTCCAGTGGTCCTCGGACGCTGCGGTTGGGTTCATGTGGTTGGAGCGGTTTCATTTTGGCAAATTGCATTTCACAGTGTGAGGGCAATCACTCACATCATCGAGGTTGTGCAGCAGCCCCGCGGCAAGCCTCGCTGTCGCTCCATTTGCCACAAAACTCCTTGCACTGTTTACCACTGAGAGATGTGCTCAGGAGGAGTGGGACTGGGGGGTGGCTGGTGCCTTCTGGGGCAGTGGTAGAGCAGCTTTGGACAGGGACCCACCAGCAGGAGAAAGTGGGACTGATCCTGCAGGCAATGCCCAGGGCGGTCACTGTCAGGGAGCAGGGTGCTGGGCTAAAACTTCCTGGGCGAGTGAGCAACGGTGGGAGGGCTCAGTAAATTGCCACTGTACATTGAGGCTGGCAAGGCATCGCACCACTGCTGGACAGAGCCTGCTTAAGCCCAAGCACAGCCATTCCCAGCCTGCCCCACTGCCTAGAGGGGAGGCAGGGCGGTGCTGGTCTGCTTTGCGAGATAAGCATGGGGCTGCCCTCTGCACCAGTAATCAATCCCCTTGCACCTGCCCAGGGCCAACCCAGCACAGCTGCACATGAGGAGTGCAGCTGTGCAAGGTGATTCCCGGTCAGCTACAGGCAATCAAGACAATCAAGCACCAAGACAATCTCTTTCTTTCGTCCCCTCCCTCCTCCCTGGTTCAGAAGCCGTGTGCCAGGGGACTGATGTGTGCTATATCTTTGCAGCACTGGCTGCATACAGTTCATAGAGGACTCTTGTTTCACCACCTGACACATAAAAGCAAAAAATAAAAAGTCAGAAACATTATCACCATGGAACTGTTTTGGATGAACTTTGTCTGAGATTAAAACCAAACGAGGAGCATTTTCAGCATGGCAGACATTTTCCTTAGCTTCCAGAAAAGAAAAATATGACACAACAGGCTAAAAAAATCACAGAAACAGGTGGCAAGAGACTCTGTACAGAGTTCAGTATTTGTACAGTTGTTCTGGTACTTCCATAGGCCTGTTCTAAATAAACCAAAATACCATTCTGTGTTTGTGGTTGGTATACACTTACTGCCTCAAAAGCAATGTACATCTACCATAGTTTTGCTATTCATTTGATAAGACAGCCTCTTAAATCTTCTCTCTACAACCCTGAAGAGAATCAAAGTATGGCCAAATCAAAATTAAAAATAAAAAAGAAAGTAACCAAACAAAACCCAACCCACGTTATTTTGGTTTGGGTTTGTTTGGGTTTTTTCTGGTTCTTCTGGACATCAAAGAGACAAAATGAGGAAAACTCTTGATCCTAACTGCTTCTGTATCCCTTCAAACTGACCCACACGGTCACTCAATATCACTTTCAGGCTGCTTTAGCTAAATAGCTTCAGGATACAAGAGGTTAAAGCATTGTGCCACGCAGAAAGCTTTTACTTGAAAGGTCTAACAGCCTTTCCCTTAATCTGCAGAGTGGAGCTGTGATCATACAGCAACTAAAGTCATGAGCTTGTTAATGCTAAAATGACAGATGTTATAACAACAGGATATTTATTAAGTTTCCCATTACCCTGCTGTGTTCTCAGACCCCAATTTCTTTCCAAGACTGCTCTGGTTTTTTTAATAAACAAAAGTTAATAGAAGTCTGTTTCCAGCCTTCTAACAAGAAGTCATGCAAAGTGTGAAAGGAAAAAAAACCTAAAATAGAAAACATTTACAAACTCTCCTTCTCCATCTCAGCTTGACTCCTATTAAAGGAGGAGGCAGTACTAAGATTCTGTCTTTCTGCCTTCATGTTATGGTATAGGTTTATTTCAGAGGAAGTATAGTTTTAACCCTTTACCTAAACACTATATAGCATTGCACGAAAAGACAGAGTCCATGTGATTCCAAAGTCCTGGAGCCTTTAGTATTCGTTACTTATTTAGTAAAGTTCTGCAAACTCTCTCCTGACGGGTGTTTTTCCCCATTATCAAATTAGGAAACATCCAGCAGCCCTGCCTGGAGGATACCTCATTGATACATGCTCAGTGTTTTGCTGGGAGGGGACAATCCTTGCCCAAGCACTGCCTAGATGCCATCATGGAAGAGACAGATAACTTAGGAAAGCCACCTGCACTAGGAAAGAAACAACCAGGTTTAAGCAGCCATTGCTGCATGAATTGAATTTCAAGACTCATTCATCAGATCTAAACTCAGCAGTGGCATTAATCCCAGGAACAACTGGACTGGTGCTGCCATTCCCACCAGTCCATCTCTCCATTTATACCTATGCCATGATTTAGAGGCCTTTCTTACACAATTTTAAACACTGAGGGACAGTGCTGTATGTGCTTTTGTTGTTGGATGGGTGTTTTTCTCAGGGCACAGGTTAGCTGGCCTGCACATGTCCCAGCTCAGGGTCGCAATGCCTTCGCCTCTACTGTGTGCTATGTACCCCAAAGTGGTGCGTTACAGCAGGGATTAACCAGTGGCAATCTGGGCTTCTCCCAGACATTTCCATTCCTCAGGATGGGCCTGCTTGGGGGCAGTCAAAGGGAGGACGGCTTCTTTCCCTAGCATGGTTGTAGCCCTGCTGGATGCCCACAAGATTTCTACAAACCACCTCCCATACCCATTTCTGAGGTCGTCCTTAAACTGAAATTTTAGCTTTTTGGGGAAGCTGAAGTTCATATGGGAACAAATGAGACCACTCAGAAAACCTAGACAGTACAAAGTACACAGTCACATTTTCTAGTCTCAGAGAGTACTTCCTCAAACACTAGCGGTGTTTGATGGATGAAAGGCATGACAGAAGTCAGAGCCCCATGTGCACTGTGAACAGAGACTGCTTTTCACCTCTGTCAGAGTTCCCAAACCTGTACAGGGCAGGCTTTTATATTTATAACCTAGTTATCACAGAAGATAGGAGATGGAAAACATGCTCTAAGGGGTTCTGTAACAACCATTACCATCCTACCCCATTTACTTCATTAACAACTTAGATGTACCAAAAAGCACCTCAGTGTAATTTCAGTGAATCTTAAGCTTTTCTTCCTCTAAATATGAGTGGCTCTGTTTGGGTTTAATTATATTTATGTAAGAAAACCCCCTTTATTAACAAAGGCTAAAGGCACTGAGAATTATCTAGAGTCATTTTCAGCACATTCTTCCACATTTCCAGCTCTTTAATATTCTTCATCCAGTATGTAACTTGGTTCAGAGTCTTTCATACTTACTGAGAACAGGAAAATACAGTGTTGCTGGCTCAGCCAGCATGGCACCTGGAGGCATTGTTGCTGCAAGGTATTCTGAAGCCAATTTGGTTACGACACCCTCCTTCAAAACAGAACAAAGTTGTCTGAAAACCAGAATGATCAGATTTGGGTAAAACCCTGAACAGGCTTTCACATTATTTAAAAGAAGGAATGCATATACTCCAAGGTGCAGCTGATGTACAGTCCAGAAACATGGACTGTACATCATGTGCTCCACTCCGCCATAGTTTCACTGCCTGGATAAACCATTGCGTGAAACAGGATCTAATCTGGTATTTCTGGAATAAAGTCATCATCCCATAACCAGCATCTTGATTGGTTAGTTTTGCAGGACTCTATCACAATACACGCAAAGATGTTACTTAGATACAGATATCTTTTTCTACATATCACTGAAGTAGTTTCTCCTTTGTGAAACTCAAGCAAAGACTTCTCCACCCTACTTTATTCCTGTGGTCCCTGTTCTCAAAACTTGTTCTACAGCCACTCAGAGCTCTGCACAGTACCAAAGTACTTTTTAGTGGCAAGTGACCTGATACCAAGATTGTGTAGTTAGCTCAAGCTCTATGACTAAAACCTCCTTTCTATATAGTTGATATTTAAAAAATACCTTGCCTGCAAAAAATTGGACAGTCTTTGGAAAATGAAGTTTATTTCTATATTCTGTGAACTACTTGGATTAGAAACAAGGATAGAGAATTAGTAAATCATTTTCTTCTTGATTATGAAATGCTTTATCAGGAGAACTTTTTATTTGATTTGAACACATTCTTAATAATACTAAAAAATACTTGCATTTGAACTTTAAAAGCGTAGAAATATTTCTTACCTAGAGGAACTTTCAAACTTTCATCATCACCAAAATAAGTAAGATCTATTAAAACATAGTGGTTTCAGTAGTTGCAGATGCACTGCACTGCATTAACCTCAGATTTGTAATTTAAGGTTAAGGTTTAGAGATAAAGGGGAAGGGAAAGATGGCAGCAGTCCACCCTTGTTTATCTTGTTTAAGCAATTTTTGTCCTAGCCCAGACCAATGACTTTTTGTCTCCAAACTGCTGTTTCGAAAGGGGAACTCCACATTGCATAAGGACTCTCTACATCTGACTTTACCTTAAGTCATTTAGAGAAATACTGCTCAGGGTTTTAACCATTACCAGCAACAAAGCTCACATGCAAAGACATTACTTTTGCCAAGCTGCAATCTCTTAGTATAGGCTACTTCTCATATGCTCAGGTGTGAAACAAAACTGCTGCTACCTGATTTTCTACACCATTTTTATAGCAGTGTGCTAAGGTTGGTACTTTGCACTGTCCTTACCTGATGTAACAGCTGAGGTTGTGCTGATTACCTACTCGGTCTCAGAAAGATTAAGGTCTCAGTTTCAGCTGTGATCTCTTTAAACATTTTTTTTCCCATGTGTTTAACTTTGATATCCACTGGCGTCATGTGTAGGTCTTACTGTAATAAGCTGTTAAGCACTGCAGAGCTATAGAGGAAGTCCAAGGAACATCATTACCCTCACCAAAACAGCTGCAGGGGTGGGAGAAATTTATAACCAGCCCAAAAGCAAAACACATACACACTCCATTGCTCATTGTTCTCTAATGATGCTACAATTTTATTTGCTCTCTGCTAACCAAAGTGACCACCACAGGAGAAAGGGTACGCCTTCCTGATACTGCCAGAGCTGAAAGAAGTTTTGGCAAAAACCTTGCAGATCAAATTTTCCATTCTTAAAAAAAATAATTTAAAGAGATCCACTGCCTATCCCTTTCTTTTTCCAGGTCACATTAATTGTTGCGAAACTCCCAAACATTCAGCTAACATTCAGATAACTGTCTGGGCAGAGCATCTCTGATGCTGGTCTCATGATGCATCTGTGATCAGGAGCACTGCAAGCAAGACAGACAGATTCCTGTTGACCGAAAGCTACTACAGAAGCTGTAGACTTTAGTACCCAAATAGCTTTCAGCAGAGAAACAGCATTTTGACATTACCTCATTTTTGTAGATGCTTTTAGAAAGGGCACACAAGGCGCCAATGGCATTCAAGCGCTGGGTTCAATAGCACATTTTTTTCCAGAGCAGCACATACTTCCACGATGCATGCAAATTACAAACCACGGTCTAAAGCCTTCCAGCTCATCTTCTAAATTGGTATCGAGGTATCTAAGCTGCATGACTAAACTTCCCTGGATATCATAAGGAAAAAAAAATTAAGCAAGTTTTCAGCAAATATTACTGAGGCTTTGAATAACATACACGGCTTGGGTGATGATCCGAGCTTTTCACGTAAGGCTAGTGGTGTCATGCTGCAACCGTGACATCAGCACTGCTCTGACTTGGGAGCTCTGCCCACACTACTTGACTTAATACTTAGTTCTGTAGTTTTCCTACTCCTTCAAAAAAAGGTAACTGGGACATTGCGGTGCCAAGTGTCATTCCACTTCCAAGCTGAAACATATGTACCAAACACCTCCTTTTTAGCAATAGCTTGCCAACTAACTCATCAGTGTCTCTCCTGTGCATCTACTATATGCAGGGAGATTTTCAGGCAAACTGGAAACACAGTTCCCAGGGCTGTAATTCTTGCAATAGTTATACACAATGCTTCCTTCCTTTTTTTGAACAGCAACACAAGAAGAGCAAATCCCTTTAAAACATCATCATTTAAAAGTCTAAGACATCTGCCACTGTGAATGGAGCCTAGATTTTACCTGGTATTTTAACCCAACCCCTCCTTACACTCAGCTGGAAGCACACACATACAAGCCCATCCATTTTGGTCAAAAACTTCCCACATAGCTACAAAATACAAGTGAAAATTATCAACCAAATCTTGTTAATATATAATAATTATATGTTTATTATATAACATAATCACTTTCTCAAGAGAAAATGAGCTTGTCTGCAACGGATGGGAGGAGAGTCCTAGAGCACCCCAGGACAAGAATGACGGGCTGCGTCTCCAGCCAATGCCACCTAATACAAAAATCTTGAGGGTATAGCAATATGTGCAGCATTTATCTGTGGGAGTGTTGTTCACTCCTAAACTAGGGTACGAGCACCAAGATCAGGTAAGCACCAATGACCTACTTACCTGCTGAGACTCGCTGCACACACACACTGCTGCACTGCACTCTCAGCTAGAAGGATGACATGGTAACAACAAACCAACTAGCAAAGCTGAATCTAAGTCTGCAGCCCTCATCTGTCACTGACTGCAGTGGGTCAGCTGCAACCACTTGCACTCAGCAGCTATACTCTGAAGCAAGAAACACACAGCAAGTATCTCGCTCAGCTGAGGTTTTGCCTATACTGCAGAATGTAACTGAAACAACTACAGGCCAACCCACAGCAAACCTCACCTTACAAAATAAATCTAACAAATTGACCCTGAGAGTCCAGCAGAACTAACAGGGAAAATGAAAGAGGACAGGCTTCAGCTCAGGCCAGCAACACAAGCACAAACGCAGGAAACCCAGCAGGTTGCACATCCTGTTCCACAGCATCGCCACGGCTATTCTTAGCCGCACTAGCTGGTGTGAGGGAAACCTGGGATGCCTACCAACACTGCGACTAGAAATGGAGCTTGGGTGATCAGGGCGGGGGGAGGGATTACAATGTGGCCTGAGCACTACCTTAAGGTTTGTGTTGTCATGAAAAAAAGGTAACACAAAATAACATATATATATATACAAATGCTAACCAAAGTTGTGATGGCAACGGTTTCATGCCAGGTTTAGGGTGATAGCAAGGATCAGGCTGAAAAGCATTTTCCTGCTGGAAGTGCTTGCCTGTCTGGAGTCAGACTCAGCTTCACTCCCATCCTGCCCTTCCCCTGTGGCATCAACACCTCTGATGCAAAAGTAGCAAGAAGTTGTTGTTCTGAGCACTGGATCTGGTCCTTGCGGTGGTCAGGCAACCATATGGGGTAGGAGGTCTAGAAATGGCATGGGTAAAGGTACAAGCAAAAGTAAACTACAGACCTGAGGCTTCTCTTCCCATCCTCTTACTTAAAAATTCCCACACTAGCACGTCTCAAACAGGATGTTTGTATTAAATTTAAATCACAACTGTTCATGATGAGGTAGAAGCAGCTTTGGCAAATGTCAGAACTTGATCTCATGTGCAATGCTTACAGTACAAACGAACATACCATCCTGCGTATATAACTAATAATATGGAATCACTTTTCCCTCTTGAAGCAGAAGAAAAGCAGCTGCTGAAGCTGCAGCAATGAAGGGCTCCAAAATGAACTCATCATTTCAAGCTCACAAACAGCTCAAGGCAGGTATTAATAATGATCCTGCTCTCCTCAGTATCATTGCTGGCAGCTCTTTTTCTGCAGACAGTACTTTCCTCCCAACAAACTTCACAAACTGCAGTGTTGTTCCTGAACTGAAACAAATGAAGCTGAAAAACACCAAAGCATATTCTGCTCTGAAGTACCTACCTTCCAAAGACATTGAGTGAAACAGCACAGACTTCTATTTGGAAGCCTACCTTACTGACCTGTATGTTAGATACTTAACCACAGTTAACAGGACAAGAAGATTTTTTTTTTTTTCCTATTCAAACTGTTTTTCTTAGGAAAAAATATGTGTTTTGCATAATTAACTCTTCACGATACTAGAACTGGGCAACTATTCTTTCAATTGCACCTGGAATCCAGACAGTCAGAGGCCATCGCTTTACAACCCATTTATTAACCTCCGTTCTACTTGTGCTCTTTGTACTTGTTTCAGGGGTTCTGGGAGATGGTCAAAGTGTCCAATTTTTTCCTAGGAACTGACCTGAGAAAGAAATCCCCACTAAAAGTATTTGACAGCCATGAGCTCCATTTTATTTTCTCAGGACTTTAGTACTTAAAAAAAAAACAACAAACAAACAAAGAAAACACCCCACCCCCCAATATTATTATTTATTTTAGAAGAAGGCAAAAAGAACTATCATCAATGAACCTAGCTATGCCAATTACATTTCAACATTGCTCAGAAACAGAATTCAGGACATGAAAAAAAAGAAGCCAAATTAATCCCACGTACTCTTTGGAGACATGTAAAGGAAAGATCTTTTCCAGTATCGTGGTTTTGCTCTTCAACAACTTAGATAACATGGTGAATGCAAAAAAAAAAAACCCCACCATAAATAGGAGCCTGCTAAAACACAGTACTGTACCTCAGAGGCAGCTAACCACACAAAGCAAAGGTCATAAGGACTAATCAGACCAACTGTTATCAGCAAAGCTACATTTGATTTGGAAAATTGTCAAGACTGGCTTCAGCTCAGGCAAATGGAGCATCTACTGCTTTCTGTCCAGCAGAGAAAGAAAAAAAAAAACGACAGTTACTAGAGAGCTGAACAACTTAAACACATACCTAAAAAGGGCGCAACCGGTGCTATGCTATGGAACTAAAATAGTCAAGAGCATATTTATATGTTTTTATATATAGTCAGCAGTATTCCCCATTCCCTCCACATGGAACTCAAAACATCTAGCTACAAAATTCACCCCCTCTGTCCCCCACGGTCTCTCCATAGCTGAAGAGATTAGAAAGTGCAGTCAAAGCAGGGGGCAGGGGAAGGAGAATGGCAAGAATCTTTATCCCTCCTCCCCAACTCCACTAGGCAGTGTTTCTAATAAATTCAGATGGCCCAATTTCAGAAGCAAACAGCAACATCGCTTTAGCTAAACTTGTTAACAAGTCTTAGGACACTCAGTGGGCTTTTTTTCTTTATTTTTGAAGAGCAGGGAAAAGGAATAAAATCCTGGGATTACAAGCTGATTGTATTTCTGCAGCAAATTTAGAAACACAACAGTACTCGTGATTTTAACACATCGATAAAAATCTAGGTACTTTCAGTCATTCTTGAAAAGCTAAGCTGTACTGGCAGAGGCTTTGGATTCACTCCTGCAAGTAATTTCCTTGCATGCAAGTAACGACTCATCAGCCCAATTTAGCTATTCACAAACACAGAAATTTACAGGATTAAGGCCTTTCCATGACTTTTTGGGAGTCACAAGTTGAGGCTAGTTTTGTCTTTTACATAGCTATGCATATATCCATACCAAATACCATGATGCAGCAGTAACAGGTATTACCGATACCTAGAATGGATGTTGAGAGCAATTGAGCAAAAATTATAAGGGGTTCCACAGAAGCAATTTACTCTGTTAAAAAGTAAAGCTTCGTGGTACTAACTAGCCCACTGAGTGTCCAAATTAGTTCTGCACTGCACCTGAAGTGTAGATATAATCTAAGAAGTAATTCCAAAATAGCATGTTTCTGGATGAAACACGTAGTTAGTGTAAAATATTTCACCCCATGATGTTTGGTTTACCTCTGACACATTTAATCAGAAGCGTAAACAATCCAGACAGTGAAATACAAACTTCTTTTTCCTTAAAATCAGTGTTCCATATTTTTTTTATTTTAAAAATTCAGGAATGTGATACACAATACAATTAGCTCCCCACCACTGCAGTGTTCACTTACATGAGATTCACTAGTTTCATGCCTTGTGGAAAAAAACCCAAACAAACAAAAAAAATAAACAAAAAAGAGATTGCGCAGTGTTTTTGAATGTTCCCAGTAGTCTGGAACTGTGATCTTCAGAACAAACCAAGTCTGTCTAAGCACAGACAGACCAGGTTAAAAGAAATCAAGCTATATCACAAGCTAGCAGGCTACAGTTGGGTCTCATACAGCCAGAAGACACAAAAATTGTGTTTCTGCTGCTGTACAGCTACCTCCTTGACCTGGTGATGTCCTTTCAGGGAATTTACCATTGAGGGCTAAAGAGGCTAAAGGGTCCCGTTAACACCCGCTGGTGCTGCACATGCAACATGGCACATGACAGAGAGGCCATGCGACTCCCCCTTCTGCCCCCATCATCATCATCATCACATCTGCATCCTGTCCTGATAATAAAAATAACATGGGGGAGAGATTTTTGTCTTTTAAGCTAGCCATTGCCTGCAATGGACACAGAAATAGAAAAATATGACTTCTGGCACACAAAAAAAGATTAAATAGTTACAATGGAATTAGTGACTACAACTCCATCTATTCAGATGCACTTACTGAGACTGTTAACCATTGGTGTCAACTGTCATGAATTAGTAGTTGCTCTCTTTCTATCAGAGCAACAGGAGAGAAGTCAGGCATCTCAGTGCTACTATGGTTCGTCTTGGGTTTTGTTTTGTTTTTAAATAAACTAAAGAGCAGTAGCTCTGTGGTGCATTAGTGATATACAGCAGAACCTCAATAATTCATACGAATGACTGAGACCAATTTTACACTAGTAAGCAAAATAATTAGTGAAAGTTTACCATAAAAAGCAAGGATACACATTTAAAAAAAAAAATTAAAAAAAAAATAGTACTTTGTTCATTTCAAAATTTACTTGGTTAATACTTTGTAGTATACTAGCAGTGGTAGCATATTCTGCAAACGTAGTCTCATACAAGATCTCATTTAACAGTCAACTCTAGATCATATACAGGTAACAGAAGAAAGAGTTATGGTAATTCAGACAAAACAAACCCATATATAAATACTATATTAACATATTTAAGTTAGTTTATGAGACTATACAACAAGCATAAACACAGAAAAAGGTGAGCGATGCTGATGGCTGTGAAGCACCAACATCCCCAAGCCAGCACAAAGCTGAACTGACCCATCCACACACCGCAGCTTTCCGTCCATGTGTCTGAGCAGCCAAGAGGCAGAACAACTGCACGGTGCTGCTCTCACCCTGTGAAAGGGGGTTTGTGCAAAGCTGGACTAAGCTTCTCTACTTTTCCAATGCTTTGGCACGTAGCATTTGGCCAATGCATTGGCATGCCATACAGAGCTAGTCTGGCCCTGTAGACTGCACAGTTAATATGCAACACTGGTAATCCACCCATGGATAATCAAGAGTTGACTGCAACGCTCTGCTAAGAGGTTGGACAAGACCACTGACGTGACCTGGGCCAATCCAGGTCCAACAAGCAGCAGACTATTTTGAGCTACTTATGAGCAATTATCATATGAGATGCACATTAGAAATGCAAACTAGTGAGGTGTTCTTTATCCAGAGGCAAAGCTACATTCCCTTCACTAACAAAACATTCTTTTTAAAAAAAAAAAAAATCTACATTTAAATACTGTTAAAAACCTGAAAACCACAGCATCAATGAATTTCGTAAGGCCAAAACTATCCTCAGTCCCCTCTGTTGTGCCTAGGTATTGCAATACGTTTTTAGAAGTAAATACCTTGTAATTTAGTTTCTTATACTCCTTCCAGTGCCTTCCAGTAACGGATCACAGAGCTCTTCACATGAGAGTTAAGCCTCACAACACCCCTGTGAGGTAGGTATTATCCCCATTTTAAGACAGGGAAACTGAGGCAGAGTGTTTATCACATCCAGAGTCATAGAGCAAACAATGGAAGATCTGAGTTTTCCAGTTTTGAGCATAGGAGCAGTCAATTAAATCACAAGACATTCTTTCCCATACGTAACTTGAGGGTGGATCGAAAAGGCCAGGATTTTAGATTAGATTCCTTGCATGTTTTATCTTCCACTCTCATCTAAGTCTCTGCCAAATTCAGAGTCCACAGACCAGTTTCTCCTTTGTTAAGGTGTAAATTGGCAGCATACTGGAACAGCTTCTTTAGAACCAGTTGTCAGTTAACTTAAACCATAGATTTGGATGCTTAACAAGTGAAATTATGTGATACATAAACATCTCAAAGTGTGAAATACAGTGAATGAAATCCTACCCCCTGCTCCACTTCCTCAAAAGTCAGCAGAAGGTTCCTGAGTACACGGTGGGAACCAGGACTGCAGTCACTGTGCAAGTGCTTACAGACACACTACACAACTACAAGCAAAATGCACCACGGAATCACTTGTTACGGAGGCTACTGTCTATGCTGAAAAGTATGAATTATGCTGTCAGTGCTTGGCAGACTTTCCTTGACAGAGCACTTACTGACATAACTAATTCTTCCATCTTAGTAAACTGAGCATCAGTTAAAAATGAAGCTCCAGCTCTTCAGTCGTAGCACTGTGAGCCAAGGATTTTTTTTAAACCTCAAAGACTTTTATGACCAGACAACTTAGAAATAGGGAAAACCACCAGAAAAATCAATAAAATATGGAAGTATGCATTACTTTGTCAGCCAGTCTCATGTCTTGATCACAGAGCAGTATACAGTAGCTTGAACTTCCATTCTGGTAGAAAACCTCTTTTCACATCTGGTATTTCCACAAGCAGTTGTTTTTAATTACCTCACTACCTTACCAGGAAAACTGGGGACAGTTTCTAACAACCATATGACGTTCTCTTTAAAATATGCTATACAATAAATTCATTAGAAAAGCCTTCACATTTTTTATTATATACGTTTAAGAAAAATATGTGAAACTGCAAAGTGGTTTCCAGTTTTAAGTAGTTATATCTTTAAAAATGTTCTATGAACTTTGGTTTCCTTAGGGCTTCTAAATAAACAATATATTAAAATATCTACAAATCAAATATTAAAGGAAAGAGTAGGTCCAAGAAGTCTGTAACACAAACTGAGTTCCTAGATGCTTATCTCTCAAAGACACCCTTTCACTGGAAAAAAAATCTTTTAATTTGAAGCACAGCAAAAAGTGTCTGCTGAAATGCCAAAACTGGTTTTCTGAAGTTGTTACAACATTGGTGCACTTTCTCTGTCCCGGTACAACGTCAACACAAACACATCGTATCATGACAGTGACATTATGTCCTTTAAAACAAGCATTCTAGATTTAGCAATATGACAAGAACAAGGACTTAGCAATTACACTACTTGGCAAAAAATTGTATCTCAAACGTCTGTCTCTTCCTCTTGCAGTACAGCTGTTGTCCAAGTCACCAAAACTCAGGTAGCACCATGCCGGGAGTTACAAGGACGACTCAAACTGCTCGTTTTGATCGGTGTTTGCCTCCAGCTTAACCGAAGGGATGCTCTCCGACTTAGTCCTCCTAGTTTTCGGAAATTCAATGACAACTTCTGAACAAGAAATACTAAGTGACGAAGATTTCTCCGTCTTCTTCGCAGTGCTATCTTCCCCCGTTCCGCAACACTGCTTCAAAGCACACTGAGTCCTGCAAGGGAACTCGCATTTCCCTCTCCCCGATTCAGAGCCAACAGTGGCAAACTCGGGCTGAATGGTAGTTGCGTGAATCCCTTCGTCATGAAAGATCTCTTTTATGCGCTTTGCCACCATCATGTATGTGGAAGGGTCGGGACACTTTATGTGAGCAGTGCCAATGATCCTACTGCCTGCTAGCTGCCAAATGTGTAACTCATGGACTGCTTCAACACCTTCAAGGGTACGTAATTTTGAGTTCAAAGAATGAACATCTATTTGCTTGGGAACAGTCTGCAGAAGTATAAGGGCTGACTCCCTAAGTAACGGGTAAGTTGTGTAAAGGAGTATACAAACCATTATCAGACAGAGGACGGGATCTAAATATAGCAACCAGCATGGACCAGCCACTGTAATGCTCTCCTGCTCAGACTTGTTTGCTCTGCCAAGTGCTTGGGATAAAGTAGCATTTTCCATGCAATGATTATTGACACATGGATTAAAGCAGGGCCCGTCTTTGGGGCATGGATTCCACAACCCATAAAAGAGCAAGGCATTCACTACCACAATTACTGAACCTAAGGCATCTCCGAAAACATGCAGAAAAACTCCACGCATGTTAAGCTGTGCACTAGAGTCTTCTTCAACCTCCTCTACATCCAGAGGATAATGACCAGCGTTCCCATTCACTTGTAGGTCGGTCATGTCATCTTTCATATCACCTGACAAGAAAACAGTAAAATGATTAGGCGTATGCTATAATATTACACATTACTGTAATTCGATATAGAATAATTACCAAACATAAAGCTTGCCACATTAAGTACAAAACTGAAAAGCAACCAACTCTATCCACAACACTTTCCAACATTTTCTCTGGTCAAGAAATATTCAGTTGTCCCAACAAGTGATCTAAACAGTCTAGAAGGCGACTGTTTCTACACAGAGCTTAAAGATGTAGAGTGGCAAGTATGAAGATGTCAGCGTTTTCATTTATTCTACTGAAAAACGTTTTTCATGTTTTCCAGCTGTTTAACCATGTGACTACATACTGTTTATTTCTTAAACAAAATGCAGAGCTACAGAGCATACATAAAAAGCTTGTTAAGTACCTAGGTAACTTATATTTGTTCTCTCTTCTGAAAAGCCAGAAGGCTGATCACACTGCTAAAATCTCTCTTAAACCACAGGACTGCATTGCTACTTCATATCAAAATTTATGAGCCAGAAAATCAAAAGCTGTATGGATACTGCTTTATACTAACAACTTCTCCATTTTAGTAGTTCATTTTCAGGAGACTTCTGAATTCAAGGAAAAGGAAGTTTTTCTGAGATGGTGCACGGAGCCTGCAGAACTGAGAGATACAAGGAGCTGAGCTTTTGGGTCTAAACCACAGAATTTATCAGCAGTATTGGCTACAGGACAGTGTAAGTTATCACTGAAGCTCTCAGAGGCTACGAACTCATGTTCTTTATATTTCCAAATATATAAAACCCCCGTATTTTCAGTACTTTCTTGTTAAAGTGACATACAGCTGTTGTGTGACATATAGCTGTTGATGCCCAAAGCTGTATGTCATGGACCTTGCAAGGCATAAATGACCATTTTAGTGCCCTCCTTTGTCAAAACCATTGGTGGTATTACCACTCCATCACACCTAACTAGCTATAGAGAAAAAAAAATGCACACATCACTACAAAGAAAAATGTTTTTTGAAAGAAAAAAAGTTCTTCAAAATCGAAAGTATTTTACAAGCTTAACCTCCTACTTTTCTTCAAAAATCCTACTTTGGACAGAAATTTACAGTGTTAAAAAACATAATGGGTACTGGTCACTGGCTTGACAAGCAGAAACAAGGAGCTTTTACTGCTTCCACAATTCTTCAGTTCAGAGCTCTGTAAACATTAACATTACTATGACCTGCAGCTTTTCTGCCACTCTGCTCTCATGACTGCAATTCTGTAATCATAAAGAAGGGGTGGGCTCCTACAAAGGCAGCTGAGCAAGTCAGTTCCAAGCCCAAGGCTCATAACCTTCTGCTCTAAAGCTCCATCTACATTTTCCACAAAACTCCTAGGAGTTATGGAACATGTGACCTGTAACCTTACCGAGAAATCATTAGAGGAATATTTCTCAGGTTACAGAGTTCAATGGGAGCAAGGAAAGAGGAACTTTTCTGACACTCTGATGTGTACCAAGTACCCAAAGAAAAGATTTGTAAACTCGGTAGACCTATCCATAAGGGAGGGTAACAAGAAACACATTTCCAGAAAACTCTTTAATATAAAGTTTTTTTCATGGCAAGAGGTTAAAATGTGTCTATTTGAAATACGGTCATTTAAGTCTAACTACAAACTGATTACTTCACATGAAGTTTATGCATAAAGACACCTGTGCAGGACTAGCTCCTAAGGCTATCACTAGCTTTCCACTTCCACCTTGGGAAAACAGAGTCTATTCTCTCTTTGTAACTTTCAGTGAAGGCACAGTACTACTCCCAGTCATCTCCCTAGTCTTCACCTACACATAGCTTCTCACAAGTCTCCAAGCACCTTTCCCTGGGTAAACTGTGAATAACTCCCTCCATTACATAATCATGACAGGGCATAGAAGGAAATACAAACCTATTTAAAAGTTTCACTGCGACCAAAATTATGCCCTATTACCACCTAAATACCCACAACAAATTATTTGTTATTGCCGGAAGGACATCTGTGAGAAATTCCAGACAAGTTAGCTCAAAACGGTATACATTTTAATCCATCCTGTAAGGTAACTTTTTAGTCTAGAACTCATCCAAAACCTGGCTAAAATCACAACTTTTCACCATGCAAGAAAAACTAACAAGGCAAGATACCTATCAGATTAACGGTTAAGAGAATTTTACATTGTTTGAAACTAATTATTAGGATATGTTTGTTGGAACTAAACCAACATTAAGAGCTTCTTACGCAGCCAAGAAAATGGTGTACTACGTTCAGAGGGACTTTCTTACACTCTCACAAAACCTGTCTTTTGAAAACAAATATGAAGTCAAAACATAAAAGGAAGAGCGAGAAACTGCTAAGTTTCTGAAGGGTGTACTGGGACCCCTGACCACAGGAAAAATGGAACCGTAGCACAGTTCACTCTGCTCAATTAAAGCTCAATTTAAGCTGTAACAGTGGTGTCCCGATGGCACTCCGAAAATAAAGGAGGCACATGGGTTTTGAAGACTGAAACCCCTTCCCTCCTGGTAACAGGGATGCCACAGGATTGAAGGAAAGAAACTGCAGTTGTGCACCTTTTGCTCTGCTAGCGCGCAGGACTTGCCTTCGAACAAGCGACTTCGAAATAAGCTATCCATTGAAAAAATAACCCAAGAAATTCCCTCCCACAAGACAGGCAGTTTGACCACAACTGGGAAGGGAAGATGCTATATTTATCTCTACGTGCAATTGAGTGGCAAGGTGGATACTTTAGAAAGCTAAAGAAAACTAATTCAAAGAAATCATGCGTGTACTCTGACACCAGTAAGCTCCACATTCAGCGCCTACTGCGTGACTTCTACGGCTCCGATTGGCAATTTCCGAGACTTCTTCCTATTAATACAGATGTGATGAAGTACAGCATTACTGCAATGGAATATACCTCGCTATACTATGCTCAGATTGAGATTAGTTTCTCATCTGGCTAATAACTGACCCAACAGAGAGATCTGGCTGTCAGGACCAAGGTGTTGAGCTGCGCTCTATTTGATGTGCAGCCAGTTCAGAAGGCATTAGGGCAACGTCTTGTGACAGCTTGTGTCGCTAGGCAAAAACCACTTGTCATGTGCCTTCTCTACCAGCACCAATTTTTTCCAAGACAAACTGCTTTACCTTAAGACTCTTTCACGCTCGTACCTGTCCGCAAGACAAACACACAACTCAGGGCACTCCTTTTAGCATCTGAAGGAAAGGTACGAGTAGAGGTGCAGCAGCCACGTGCCCCACAGCACTGCTGAGAAAGTTTCTTGCCTCTTCCTGAGGACGAAGGACAGGTGGTCCCCATGAAGCCTGCACCAGGTGGGACCAGGACACCCACCACCTGACCTCTCCCGCTTTCCTGACACCTCTGCGCTGTGATGCAAGACAAGGCGTCACAGGACTTACCTAGCTTCTCCTGGCTGACTCCGTTGGAGCTGCTGCAGTTCTCCACCAAGGTGCTGGTCTCCTCCCGGTGCAGCGCAGCCTCCCCGTCCCCAGGTGGCTGCTCGGGCTTGGGGCCGCTGCGGGGGTGCTGCCTGCCGCTGTGCGAGTGCCCGTGGCCATGGGAATGGCCGTGGCCGCCGACACCGTGGTGGTTGAAGAGGCAGAGCCCCAGCAGGTTGATGATGAGTCCCGCCACCCCCACACCGATGACCACCAGCGGCTGCTGGATCTCGTGGGGCTCCGTGAAGCGTTCGATGGCCTCCAGCAGGATGGTGAAGCAGAGGGCCGTGAGGAAGACGGCGTTGACGAGGGCGCCCATCACCTCAGCCCGCACCCACCCGAAGGTGTTCTTCTTGGTGGCGCGGGTACGCTGGGCGAAGCGCACGGCCACCAGAGCCACGACCAGGGCCATGACATCGGAGAGCATGTGGAAGGAGTCGGAGAGCATGGCCAGCGACGACGTGACCCGGCTCACCACCACCTCCACCACGAAGAAGAGGAAGGTGAGCGCCAGCATGCACAGCAGCCGCGCCCGCCGGTTCTGCCACCACCGCGGCCCGCCCGGCCCCTTCGCCGCCATCCCCCCGCACATCTCGCCGGGGCAGCGGCTGCCGGTCCGGCCCGACCCGACCCGGCCCGGCGGAGGCGCGAGGAGAGAGGCCGACGAGTCGGCGCGGCGAGCGGCCCGCGGGTGCGGCGGAGCCCCGAGGGCGAGCGCGGCCCCTTCCCCGCCGCCGGCGGCCCGGACACCGCCGCTCCCTCCGCAGGCGCTGGGCGAGCAAACTTTGCACCCGAGC
>WTSP01019569.1:34896-46631 GCA_025331215.1 Actenoides lindsayi | reverse complement strand
AAATAATAAAAAAAATAAATAAATTAGACTTTAGCCCCTTAGGCAAAGCTTATGTTGATGCTAAGTAATTCAGTGGACCTTGGGTTAGGCCCACTTTCCTCAGGGAGGAATTTGTCCTCATTCTTCGCTCTTGGAGTTTGTATTCACACTACGGTATCTTTCTGTCACTACGAACAAAGTTACCTTTAAAAAGTCATCTATGAATATCATAATGGAGACTGACTTTTATCTTAACCCTGTAGGTCAACAGTATTAAAAATAAGAGCATTCAGATTCAGGCCTCTTTGACCTTTTCAGACTACATGAATCTGTTTAATTTTTTTAGAGCTGAAAATCATTTTACAGGAGAAAAAAAAACCACAATTATTACCGAATAGATCTAAGTAATAGAATGTGATTGTTGAAAATGGGAATATCACCCTTTAATTACCATTGTCCAAAGGAGATTATTTAACTACATGGCATTATCTACATTTACCTTTTTTCACAACATTATTAACGCCATTGTGAGTTGCTAACAAAATCTTCCAGGGAAGCTAACCTGCTAGGAGGTGTTCTGGGATTAGTGTGTTGCCTGCTGCCGTTGGTTCTTCCTGACTGGCCACTACTGCAGTGAATGAGCAGCTGTAGCTGGTTTTTTCCCCTGGCTTTGCCCTTGCACTTTGAATTGTGCTGTAGCTCAGAGCCATTTCCTGATCATTTGTATTCCGCTGGATTATACAATTAGCTGGTTGGTGCACCCGCCCTTGTTAGCCAGATAGATTATTTCCATTTGGACTCTATCATTTCATTGGAAACTCATGAAAATACAGCTTGAGAAGCTTAGCAGATGAAATAAGTGACTCGAAGTAAGGGTGTGTAGCCTGTCTCCATCGGCACCTCGGACCAGGCTCGCAGCTTCTGCCCAGAGCCCCCCCCCAGCATGAGGAAACTCTCCATCACTGTTACTTACATCTTGTCGCAGATGCAATAAATCCTTAGGCAATCCAGCTCCACTTACTGTTTCATAGTCAGAAAAAAAGCCCTAAAAAGCTTTAGCGTACCAAAGGAAACCGTGTGCACTGTTAGTAGTTCATACTGTGTCCCTAAGAGCTGAAGCATTTAGTGCACAACAGTGTAATTACCTAGCCAGGTGTAGTTGACAGTGTAATTGCTTTTTTTTTCTTAAGGCTCTTGTGAAGGATTTTGTTCTGTCAGCTGATACACCGGGCACATTCATACCATGACCGTTGCAGAAATAGCTAGTGCACCTCTCCCGCCTTGCATTAGGTTTCAATAAAGATTGTGGAAGGCTCATTTCATTTGCGAAAAGAAACCCCAAAGTTAAATGTCTACAGTAGTTTTGTGACTCCCGTGTGGTGTTGCCCGTTCCTTTTGCTGTCTCATGGTTTCTCTGCAGCTCATTCAGTGTAAAATACAGAGAGTTAATGAAATCGTGTTCGTTAAGAACTTAGAAGCTTTGAAAAATTTTTACTAAATAGAGGTAAGCACAGACTGCAGAATTTGGTACTTCTGTTTGTTATTGTCTAAGTTGAGCACGAGGAGGAAAGAGCAGGGCGGGGAACGCTGCTCTGCAGCACCCGTTTCTCACTGCATGGACTCTGCCGCTCTGGGTGACGCACGAGAGTGTCTCCATGGAAGGGTGCTGAGCTTGGCACCTTCACCAACCCTAGTGCTGCACCCTGCCCTTCTCGCTGCTCTTTGCTCTCTCCTGTGGGCACCCACCTCACAACGGGGACTGTTTAGCGTCAAAGAGAAGCCAAGTAAGAGGACTGAGGGAAAATGTAGGCATTTCTGCATTGCCTTCTCATTTCTCTCTCACTCTGTGAGCTGAGGCTGCTGGTGGGTCTGGTACCTGCCCTGCAGCATCTACCTGCCCTGCAGCATCTACCTGCTCAACAGCGACCGTGTTGCAGCACTGAGGTGCCAGAACTGTCACAGGCTCTTCAGGAGTCCTAGGCCATCGAGGTATAAAAGCTATTAAAAACCTATACGTGTATGAATTTGTCCTTTAACTAATCCACTCGCTTAGATTCGGTCTCTGGAGCTAGTCTAGAAATTGAAACTTTAAGTCATTAATGCAAAGCGCTGATAATACCGTGACAAAATTAATTTGTGTATTTATGTTAAGTAAACAAATAAATAAAATTATCCTTATCAAAGGGAAAACCACAATACAACCAACATCTTTCAGTGTATGGGGACTCCAGGCTTAGTGACTCTTCGTCATGTTTTTCTCAAGTAAGAAGGGGAGGACGACCCAACAGACTGGGTTAATAATAAATTTCCCTATTACATTTATGGAAGGGGAAGGTACATATTGGGAGCAGGCTGAGAAAAATTTAATAGGCTCATTAATACCTCTACAGATCAGTTGTGAGACAGGATGCTAAATAGTAGTGTTATACCTTGAGAATACGATCGTGGTTTTGTATCTATTCCAGTAGAATTCTGAAGATACAATCCCATGTTTGCTTTCAACAGGTATTACTGATATTGGGGTGAGGAATGTCATTGCATTAGTTTGCCTACACTGGGAAAGATACAGATTTTTAGCTAGTGAAAGATGTTTATTTTCTTTCAAGCACCTTTATCAGAACTTGCAATAAAATTAGTATTACAATTACAATCCCTCGTATACACGATGTATCTTAAAAACAAGGAAAGGAACAGGAATCTTAGGGCTCCCACAGCCTCTGAGCCATTTTTCATCATAAAAAAAAAATTAAAGAATTAAGTCCTGTAGCCACATAATGTGACTTGGAGGAACAGGAACGAAAGCAGTGGTCTTTTTCCTGTGGGCTGCTTATTCCAATTCAGTCTGGACGAGGAGAGTCATACAGTGATTCTGCGATTCCAAGGTGCAGGGGGTTGTGTTGAAGTGTCTCTGAGGCCCCTGCACCTTTGCAGGGTGCTGACCACCATACCCTCCTCTTCAGTCTTGACAGCTTCAGAGAGAAATGCCAAACGGGATTAGTTTTGCTGCCTTGAATCATTGCAGTTTTAGAAAAAAGCCTGTCACAGAGGGGAGTTGCAAATGTACTTTTCACTCTTATTACATATGTTTGTACTGAACTTCCAAAGCTGCCAAACCAGCTCCTTTGCTGAGCCCTGAACCTGTGTGAGAGCATGTGTGGGAACATGTGTGCACACGTGTGCACACAGCTTTTTTTCCTTACGGGTGCTGTTTTCCTCATGCTAAAAAGGCAGTACAGCTGCTGCGTTGTCATTTTTTTATCACAGTGCTCTATACTTGGCATCTTTTTCATGTGTCTCCAATGCACAGGAAAAAAGGCATTTCTAAATATATTCATTCATTCAGGAATTATTTTTGAGTGAAATACCTATATATATCCATTCTCTAGAGATGCTATTGTATGTAAGACAAAATAGCAGTATTAATTAAGACAGATATTGATTATGACCCCCAAAAAAGAAAAAAAAGAGCTTGTAAGAAAACAGCAGAAGCTGTCTGGCTGAAATTGTGCTATATCAACTCCTGCAAGAGTATTTTCGTATTCATTGCAGCTGCTGCTCTTCCCCTACAACCCCCACACCCCCCCCTTTGTTTTTTGTGTTTTGAATTTGTGTCTTGCACAGGATAGAGTAATGATGTTTGGGGATTAATCTCGGATATATTTTGCACGCTGTAGACAGTAGTGTCTTCACAGTTGCATTGTAACTTATCTCAGAATGGAGGTGGAGCTGGAAAAATGGGATTTGAGATCTTAGTCACTCATTTACTTTTGTCTTCTAATGTCTTTTAAAAAGTTACTTTGGTTAAACTTAATCTGCTATGCTGTCAGAAGATAGAAAAAGGGAGTGAGTTAATTTAGTCACAGAAAGGTGGAAGAAATATACAGTAACCATGGTTAAGTGCACAATGACTTTATAGCCTCTTTTCATTAAAACTGTTGAGCAGGAACAAGTACCTTACTGGGGGTACAGGTTTTTAATCCTTCTGCACTCTCACATTATCATATTTAAAGAAATTAGAAGCAGTTGTCATCATCTCAGCATTAGAAGAACCACTACCACAAAGGTTGCAGGGCTGGCTGCAGGTTTCTTGCTGCAGTAGGTACTGCACCCCACTTTCTGGTTGCCTTTTTTTTTTTTTTTTACTTTTCTTTTCTCTTTTTCCTTCAGCAGAGACATGCTCAGTTCCCTGTGGTCCACTGGAGGCTGGGTATGGCCCTTCTAGCCAAGTGTCCATGCTTGTATCAGTGCACAAGGGTGGACAAACATAATATAAATAGGTTAAATACTGTTAGTACATATTAAGAATATTTAGACGTGAGGAGTAGTAAAAGGCAGTTAGATGTGTGTTTTCAGCTGCTGAAAAGGCAATGCTCTCCTGGCATGTGAATGCCAGGGATTTCTGCAGGGTTTTATACAGGATATATGTACATGTGGCTGGGAGCTGAAGCGATAAAACAGTAGATAAAGAAGGAAGCAGTAAGAGCAGGAGCATCTGAGAGACGGTCTAATGAGACCCAGAGCTATGGTTTTGTGGGGGGGTTCTGCCAGGTAACTCTTGTTAGCCTCTCAGCTATAAAATCTCCCATTTCTGCTAGTGTTCTCTTGCTGACCAGATTATTCCAAAACCTGAGTTCTGTCTAGTTGCTACTCGCACCATGTAAAGCTATTTTAGTATTTCAGTTAGAAAGTTTCCGAAAGAAAGGCAGCTAAAGCAACAGTCAGGGCAAAAGGAGATTGTCTGTACACTATCCTGTACTTCATCAGCATTATAACCCTGTCATATCTAGAAACCTGGTCTTTTCCACTGTTTGTCCCAATGGAGAGGTGAGACCAGCAATCGTTAGCACCAAATGGCTAAGAAGGTCATTGCCCCAGCGATCACATAGATGTGCAAGAGCCGCGCATCACCAGCGTTGTTTTAGGAATACCCGGTGCAACAGGGATGTGGAGCTCCAGGTGGGTTTTGTCCTGTCCTCTTGGATATCAGCACAGGACGCAGCAAAGCAGGGCCACAGTCCTGGCAGCACTTGCCAAAGTGATCCCACTGCTATTGCAGTTGCAGAGATGTGGTTCAAAAGTAACCTGTTGTATTCCATCAGCTTGGACTGTGAAGCAGTAACTTAGTTATGCTGATGCTGTGGTAGCTGTGGTTCCTTTTTTATTTATTTGTAATAGTTGTTACGATTTTGTGTTATGTTATGGCTGGCAGAGACTCCAAGACTTGGTAATTCCAGTTTCCTGGTTACAGTCTCATCAATTGAATGTCTTTTGATAGCTATCTTTGCAACAAAGGGATTAATTTCATAGTGTAATTGTTTTATTTCCACTTCATCTTGTTGAGTTGCTGTGCATAGAAGGTGTAGAACAAATCATCAAACAAGAAATATCGAACGTTACAATTCACAGTTGTGTAGTTACAAAAAAATCCAATACAAGGAAGAATTCTGGGCTGCTACGAATGTAAACAGGCTCTTGCCTTTTCGTGGAAACACAGAGAGTTACTCTTTGTTTACACTGTTGTTACAAAGATCCAGAATTGGCTGCTGTTTTGGGGGGAGCCTGGATTCCTCCTTCCCAGTCCACTTCTCGCTGTTGCTATTTGAGGTGATGGCAGTAGGGAGGCAGTGCCTGTGTTCCCAGTAGTTGCAGGTACATGTGCACACACTGCCCCTTCTCCTGCTGGCATACACACAGCAGCACACAGCCTTGCTTTTAGTGGCACCCGCAGCACTGAGGCACATGAACAGCACAGCCCACTCGTGCTCCTCCTCTCCAGGTCTCGAGGAAGTTCAGTATTCTCTCTAGGTGTGTGTATACACCTACATACAAACGTGTTTATAAACTGCCTTGATTCACAGTCACAGTCATGTTTGCAGAGCACTCATACCTCGGCTATAAAACCTCGCAGACCTGATGTACTGATTCTTGGCCGATCCAGCTCAGTCCTGGTTTTTTTCCCAGTTTCTAGTCTCATCCTGTGCCAGCTGCTGCAGCTTGATTGAAGTTCTTCCTTCCTTAGGTGTCTTAAGCGCTACACTGGGCAGTAAGTGCACACAGAATCCAAGCCCAGAACCTAAGCCCTGGTTATCCTCTCTCTGTCTCCAGCCTTACAACTTTCCAGGACTCACTGGCTACTCGAGCCTTAAGGTTGCTAGCAAATCACACACACACAAACACGCCAGAGAGCAAAGATACACAGAAAATACGTGGATGATGTTTCATAAGGCTGCAGTTTTCAGGCGTGGGGCTTGGCCAGACAAACACACTGACCAGCCACTGGTTTGTATGCAGCCAGCCACCTTCTTGTTGCTGTTTGCCTTTTCATAGTAACCCTCCTCTCCACCTTCCCATACTTGCTTTTCCCTAATCCACCTTGGTCTTAAGCCATCCTTTGCATATTCCTGTAAGGTGCTTAAAACATCCCATAGTTTTTGCAAAGTCCCACAACCCCCCTGAATTAAAATCAGTCATTCCTATGAGTCTCGGTGATCTTGTTTCCACTCCTTATTGGTTCTTCAGGACTTTGAACGGTTCCTTCAGTGGCCCATCGTTCATGGACCTGAGAGTTGTATTGCCTTGGTGTATTGTCTTCAGTATCTCCTATTTATTTGGGTTTGTATCTCTAGGTGTGATTATTGCTTTTTTTATCTCTTGTCTTTTCTTTTTATGCTGAACAGCCTTTAACCAGATACCCTGTCAAACCAAGTATAGTTTTTTTTTTTTGCTTTTTTTTTTTTTCCCCACAGCAATTTAGTTTAAATTGAAATTTCATCTGTTCTTCCATGGCCAGAACAAAGCCAGCAGGAAATCATAATTCTGGGTATATGGTGAACCCTGGCTAATATGACAGACATGTGTATGCACACTTCTGATACTAGCCTTGCATAATGATACAGACTCGGAATTACTTTGAGTATGGAACCTTCTCCTTTTCCTCTACATGTCAGTGTGAGTTTTATGTGTACCTCTAGTAGGGAAGGAGTAAAGCAGGGCACAATTGCATAAAATGCTCACGTTTTATACCAGGTACATACATACGATTGCACTAAGGTCAAGAGTAGCCTCAGATGTGTGTGTGAGTCTGGTCTATGAATTCGAGGGTGAATTGACCCCTAGGCTGTGAATTGTCTGAGAGATGGAGTACTTTCTGGTTCGTACAACACAGAATATGGTGCCATTAGAAACAGCCACTAGCAACTACAGCCGTAGCCTGACAGTGTTTTCAGTTCCCGATGGCTCCCTTGTATTTGTAGCCGACCACAAGGACCAAAATCTGAGAGCACAGAGTGCTGAGGCTGCAGCGGGAGAGAAGTTTGAATGTTCATGTGAGTGGCGAGATGGAAGGAAGGGCGCAAGTGGCCGAAGTGCAATAAGCGGCTTTTCAGTTCAAGGTCATAAATATGAAGCTTTCCCAAGCTGGCAGCGACCAAAAGCCCTAACCATCCGAAAGCAACATCCCCCAGTAATGACAGAGCTTGGAAGCAGGAATGTAGAAAGACATGAAAAGCTTTTGAGAGTGCCCTTGCGGGCTAATACTGTTACTCTAGTGAATAAGTCTCTTGAAGGCTGTGAGTCTGTGGCCATTTATCTGGTAGGCTTGCTATTCATCTGCTTTGAGTGTAGTGTAAATGCACTGTATTAGGGTCATGATGAGAGCAAACCTAAAACGTTTAAATATTAGAAATGAGTTAGCCAGCTATCCAGGAGGAAAGTACAGACTATTGCAAGCACAAACACAAAGAAAGCAGGGAAACAAAAGAGCATTTGGAAAGAGGTGGCTGCACTGGGACTTGTGATCTTACAAACAAGTCTGTTAAGCAGGAGGGACTGTTTGATGGCATGTGAGACAGCGTTGCTCTTCCAAAATAAGGAGAAAATAGAGAATATTCTTTTCAAAGAGCCTTCTCCTTGCTTCCAAAGTATTTTACAGACACAAAGAGCAAGAATGCACAGAAAGTAAATAATATCTGCATGGCTCAAAAGCTTAAAATGTTGATAAATAGGAAATTGTGATAGCCTGTGGAAAAGCCACGCTGCTTCTGTTTCTGAAGGCTTAAGAAGGAAATACTGAGAGCGGACAGTATACAAGAAAGGGTTTGGAGTCTTAACACTTGGAGTGTGTTTTAGTAGTGAGACAGATAATGTGATCCAGGTTATCTTGCCCTAATGTCTCTAAAGGAAAAATGAGATAAGGAGGAAGAGCTTGCAAACAGTACTGGCAAAACCCAGCCACTTCTTGATATTTCACCATTGAAACACCTCTGATCTCCACCTGTATCGAGGGTCTACAGTCTGAGCCCAAACACAGATATCAATTTGACATTTAGAGTTTATTTCTTTAGCAGAAACAGGAACTTCAGGTTTACACACAGCATTTGGCAGTATGAGATCCATGTATAAAATAGGAGACAGACTCTTTTTCCTGCATTCTTTTTACCAGAAGATAAGAGAGCAGTTGCAAGGCTTTCATTATTTTTAAGAAATGGTGCTTTATTAAAACCTGCAAAAAAAAATCACATTAGTAAGAGTTGTATGAAAGGGGATATGGTGCTGCAGAATGTATTGACTGGAGGTTTTACTGTCCTGTTCCTTTCTGCTATGGTAAGGAGAGGAGTCAGAATGACAGAATAGTTCACACTCCAATTTTCAGTGTGCTGCCAATGCTTATGGCAAGTAAGTTTCTCAGGGCCCTTTCTTCTGGGAGTTGTTAACGAATGTCAGATGCCAGTAGACACGCTATCTAAATACGCTAAGTATATATTTGAGCTGTTCAAATTAAGTATCAGAAACAGTGCTGTAAAGTTCTATCAGCTTCACGTTGAAACAGTCTAGGCAGATTGGGGCACTGACACAGTAATTTGCTTCTCAGTTACCTGGACACTGCACACTATTGCAGCACCTAGATTTGTTTGTGGTTGCAGAAAGACAGACTGACAGTGTGAACACCAGAGTCTTTAAGCTCACAAAGCAAACAAGAACAGACCTGAATACACTATATTTCAAATGTTCCAACTTTTAAGCCATAGCTGCATTGTCTGTGATTTGGAGACCCTCACCTGTCTGTCTTCTACGTAGCAGCAGATGGACCTGCTCTTCTGAGTGTGTTAGGGGGTATTTATCAATGGGAACAGAGGGACTGATCTCTGTAGGCTTCCAGTATGGAGAAAAGAGAAATGGAGATTTTACTCCGAGCCAAAGCCAAAAATCCCTTCCTTGAGAACTCTCACACTTGGTTGAATATAGAAAGGGGCAGGAGAGAGGTGGGTTGAAGTTCACATTCATAGATATGTTTTTGTTCTATATCAGAGGCACATTTTAAAGCATGTGAACTGGGAAGAGGAAACCCATTTCTTAAGTACTACAATTGCAATAACGTATGACTTTGGTTAAATGGAAAGGATTAGGGATCTGTAAAAATGCAGCTCAACGTGAAAGAAAATACAAAGCATGTGGAAGAAGAGCAGTTCTGTTGGTTTTCTTCCCTACACTTCAGAATGTCCTTGACTTAGGTTCTGACTTTGCTATGCTTTGATTTTTCCTAAATGTATTTAGGCAGGAGGCTTCAAAGTCAATAAATAAACTGTCTTAATGAGTACAGGATTTAGTTTAATAAAAGCAGATTTTTCACAACTGATTTTTTCCCGTGGGCCATGTAGCTACTTTTGGTGAAACACCAGGTGAAATAGCACTCTTGGGTTCTAAGCTTGAAAACGTCAACGCAAAAAATACCACTTTTCTGGGATGCAGCCAAGCTCAAGATTTTATGATATTCTTTAACGTGATCCTTTTGCATGGTTTTCATGCATACAGTGATCACAAGCCTCTTGGCTCATCTGTGCTGGGCCTCTCATCACAGGGTCACTCCAATGTCTGTAACTGATTGAATGGTCAGAAAAGGCACCCCTCTGTAGCACAGTCCTATCAATTACGGGTGCAGAGAGTGGTAAGGAATGTCCCTGCAAACCCACATCCCAGCAGAGAACCCCATTCCTTCTTGCTTTCTGTCTGCATCAGAGATAAAAGCACATCTTAACTGGAAAGTAAAAAAAAAATCATTCCTAGCCAGTGTTGAACAGGAATATTCTGGAAATCTTGGAAATGATGAAAAAACTTCTCACATGTGAAGTTGTAATCATAAAAGATTCTTAAATCTTAGCTGTAATCCAACAGTATATGGCTTGGTTAACACCCCTTTTAAATGTATATCACCCAGAAGAAGTATGAGAGGTCCTCCTCCCAGCTCTGTGTTCCAGCATCTTCCAAAAACTTCCAGACGATCTCGTCATATGGATTTCTTAGAGTATATTGTCTTTGGAGAGGCACACAACCTGTATTTGCTATTCTGTTTTCTGGACAGCAGCTTTGCTAAGCTTTGAAAAGAGGATGTTAGCATTTTTAAAGCCTTTTTTCCCCTTTTTATTATATGAATCAGTGTTCTTCGAGGAGTCAAAGTTCAATCCTCCTGCTGCATTACAATGCCTTTCAGTCTAATATTAGAGAGCGAGTCCCATTTTACTTTGTAATACGAAGCTTCACTTCGGCATTAATTTCATTCGAAAAGCAGCTGCACTTATAATAGATTCCTTTTAAGCAAAATGGAAAATATACATTTATCAAATGACTTTCTTCCAGTAATGCTGCAGCAGTCTTTATTGCATCAAAGTTGTCAGCAATCAGCCCATCTTTCTGAATAAAGATGTGCCAAAGCATAGAAGCAGGCTTTATATTGAATAAGCAGTAAGTGAATTCTGTGGTAGCTGGACAGACAGACACTATCTCAGCCTTTACAATGCGTTGTATTTATGCCCAAATCACACAGCTTTAGCAAATGACTACTGGGGAGTATTTCCTGTGTGGAGATAGCAAGGGGCATTATCAAAATAAATATCACTCTTTTCAAAGTGTTTTGTATAGGAAAGTAATAACATCTTAATTACAAATGAAAGATGCTGAAAATCAGGCTGAACAGCTTTATCTTTCTCTGCTGAGACTTTCTTTCTTTTGTTTCTTCCTATGTGGTGATTTAATGACTTAAATTTTGAGCAGAACACCAGTTTCACAGTCTAGTTCAGCACAGTTTTGTTCTGTTTGTCCTCGTAACTAAAGCAATGTTTAGATTGCATGTTTTTTTTAGGAGTTTGTTTTTACTAGTTGTGAAACTGCTGGGTCCATTGGAAATGATAATTTAATTCTACATTTGTCAGCCTAATTCTGAATATTTGGTGGATTGGAATATCTACTGTTACGAAGAGAAACTACTGCTCTACTATTCTTTGGTTACACAGACAGGCTAGCGTTGGTCACTGATCCTCTTCTGCTGAGCCAAACTTCTGCCATGAAATAAAGGGCACTTCAGCATTTTCGTGGTTCATTCTATGGATTGCAGAATTCTGGAAGTTAGCATTTTATAATCTCTCCTGTCTTTCTATTAAACACCTTCAGGGACACTTATTCTTGCAGGAGTTATGATGCAGGATTAGGCAGTGGTGATGAAAAGAAAGGGAAGAGGTATTTTCACTTGCTCCTGATGTACAGGTTGTAGCATCTTGAACCGTGCTTATTTTGCAGTCTCACTGATCCGACTTACACGTTTATAACAAAATCAATACGAAAGTGTCAAAATTAATATGAAAGTGCTTAACTAGGAGAGTATATCACTTCTATTATGATTACCCTCCCCCCCACCCCCCCCCCCCCACACACCAGTCAGCTAGTTCTTGTTTTATATAGCTGACCTCTACGTAGACCACGAGGAG